>JASDQU010439509.1:27251-38503 GCA_032191745.1 Picea mariana
TGTGTGTGTGTGTGTGTGTGTGTGTGTGTGTGTGTGTGTGTGTGTGTGTATACACACACCTTTCAAAATCATTGACCATTGCTCCATAAATTCCGACCACCTAATAAAAAAGAGATAAAGGAAAATAAAAGAAATGGTATAATTGAAAACAAAATAAAAAGATAAATGAAACTAAATTAAAGTGAAGCAAACAAAAAACCTAATCTACCCCTTCTTGTTTAAGAATTTTGTCTTATTTATTTACATTTTTATATATTCTCTTTTATTCACGTACAAGGGAGAAGGGATGCAACAACCTATGAATCAAGTGGGATGGCACTTGGCATAGAGGAATGCATCATTTTCTTTACATTCAAGTATCATGACTTTGAAGGAATTGTGCAAGGAAATCTCATTGACCTACCAACCAATCAATGCATATGGCGAGGGAAAAGGACCTATCAAAACCCAAAAAGAATTGATTACCATCCTGTAAGAGTTGTTAGACAACAAGATTAGCATCAAATCCCTTACCATATTTCAGATGCCAGATTGAAGAAGTTATGATTTCGCATTTTGGTTGATAAAAGAAACAAAAAGGAAAAGGATGCAACCTCTCCTCCTCGGTAATATCAATAGTTATCCTCCCTCCTTCATAAAGTATCTCCAGGGGGTCTTTGTCATGAAAATGGAAAGATTCATCATCAATGATTTCCATGGGTTGAGGAATATCATAACTATGATTAAAATAAGAAAGATAAGAGTAGAAGACTAAACTTATAACTAGAACCATATGTAATTAAAAATTAAAGCATGTCTGAATTTTTATAAGCTACAATAAGGCTTCCTTACTTGCTTCTAAGATATACTCACAACTTCCCTCTTCTTGAACTGAAACTTCATATTTTTTATCTGAAAACTAATTATAAATTGGTACTAAATTTTCCCCTTCTCTAACTCCATGTTCACTAACTAGTTGGTCGTCATAAATTGGGAAGGAATCAAGACCAAAGAGTTGAGCAGTCAAATCATCTTCAAAACAAAGAGTCTAGGTTTGAGGATAACATTCATTAACAAAACATAGGCACTCAATTTGGATTTCTTCATGATTGTATTCATAGGCAATGCTTTAGGGTTGGAGGGGATTAGAAAGAATATCTTCTACCATGTCCACAAGATAAAGGTCACATGATGCTACATCATCCCTTAAATCCTATATTTCACTTTCTTCAAAATAGTCATCAGAAAGAGGGATATGAGGAGCAATGCCATGTAAGTCAAGAATATTTTCCTCACAAGATTAATCTTTGAAGAATGTTTCGTGAGATCAAATGTAGTCTTGTTTAGAAATATTTTTGAAAATATTATCATCAAAAGGGAAGGAATCAAACAAGAATTCATGATCAGGGATAATATGGGTGGATTCATAAGAGCAAGATTCCTAAAAAACCCATGAAGTTTTTGATAAAGAATCATGAGGTGTGGAATTATCTTCTGACTAGTCAAGAAGAGATGGGGGTTTTCCTAGTATTCCTTCTTAGACTCTAAGAATAATATACAAGTCAATTTCTCATGAGGGCCATTGAAAAAATCACATTGAGGAGGGGTAGTAAGAATTGCAGGAAAAATTTCAAAGTATGGTGAGATGGGTGGGAAAAAAAAAGCAGTAATGAACTTTGTAGAGGGGTAGTAAAATCAGTAATGAACTTTGTAAAAATCATATTTCCCACCAAATTAGGGTTGGGTGATATAGACCTATACCAATCTCTTGCTTGGCCATGAAGAGTAAGAGGGAATATGTCAGAAGAAACATAAAAATATTGGACACTAATAGATTCACAAAACTAGATGAACTTGTTGACATGATCGCGAGAAGATTCCCATGGGTAACCTTCAAAAAAAGGATATCCAACCATGGACAAGATGATAATCAAATCAAAATTGGGTTTATTCATGATGAGGTAAATTGAGAAAATGCATTGTTGATAAAAAAAAAAAAATGTGAGCATTAAATCAAAAACTAGAGAAAAATCATTGAACAATTAGTCCCCGATATGGTCGTCAAAAATATGTAGATGTTGAAACTATGAAGTTTCAACACCAACATCTCAACCCCCCATTAGGCTAAACGGGAAAATGTGGGAATGTCACCCTAAATTTAAAGTCCAATAAAGAAAGAACATTAGATCCTAAATCTAAAAGTCTAAGCATGAACTTGTATTTATGATTTTGTAAATTTTTAATTTTTATATATTTTATAATTTTTTTATGTTTTTACTTTGATATAACCCTAAATCTAAAAGTCTAAGCATGAATTTGTATTTATGATTTTGTAAATTTTTAATTTTTATATATTTTGTAATTTTTTTATGTTTTTGCTTTGGTATGGATATAAATTAAGTAAAAATTAGTGAAAAATTAAAAATACATGTGTTAAACTGAAATAATTTAAACAAAAGTAATCTAAACTAAAAGAGTTGGAACTACTCTAAATTAAAGAACATATTGAAATGAATTTTTTTTAATATTTTCTTTTATATTGTAATTAACAAAATAAAATGTTAAAAAAAATGAAGAAAGAAAAGTTGATGAATTTTGTTTTGTTTTGAATATTACAATTAGTTAACCAAAATTTAAATTAATAAAATAAATAAATAAAGTACATTAAAACTATTAAAAGAAAAGAAAGATATTAACATGGTTTTGGTATTCTTGCATTTTTTAATATTGTTGAAAGAAAATAAAACCAAAGTCAATGCATAGAAATGATTCTAAAGTCTAAAAGTTTGATCTTTATTAAAATATGTATCTTTATATATTTTATAGTTTTTTATTCTTTCAATTTTTTGTGAGAATTTTATCAGTGTTGCATCTAACTATTTTACATGAATTTATCATTATTACGTCGAAAGACGTACACCTAATGATAATGGGCAGATCTAATAGGGATTTAGTGTTTAATAAGTTTTCTATGGACAAGATTAAATATGGCTGGAATATTCTTAGTAGTCACACAAAATAAATGGATGTGATTTCAATCATTAACTTCCTAGCTATTATAAAAAGTCCGTTTATGTGTTTACTTTTTTACATTTACCTAATCATATTTAAAAATTACTTTGATAGCTAACTGATTGCCACTTAAGTGATTAACAGAAATTAAAATATTAACACCAAAATTTAATCAACAATAAAATTTAATATATTCTTTTAAGAATTTGTTTCATCTTATTAGCCATTCGACTTTAACCAACAACTATTTAGCTGTTGTGCTTGTACAATAGAATAGCCAACATGGAAAGAAAAGGAAGCAAAAAAATAAGTCGGACATTGAACATAAAAATGACGATGAAGTTCAAGGTTACTATCTACATATAATAAAATTGATTAGTACTGAAATATTTTAGATTTTTCACACAACAAATTAAATAAATAAACAGTTTCCTCAAGAGCACAATTAAAATTCGGTCTTACTTCATTCTTTTTGCCACTTTGCAAGATGTCCCTGCTATCAACAGATCATCAAATCCCTGAACAGAAAATGAATGGAGCATGAATGATGAAAGAAAGATAAACCTGAGAAAGCTTTCAGCATACCTCTCCTAATTTTTTCCCCTCTAGCTAGTTCTTTGTTGCTTATTTTAAATTGTTTGATCGGTGGTTGCAACAGTTGAGGTTGTTTCATGTTAACGAATTGAAGTGTGATCTGTATAGAACGGTCTTCATTAAATAAAATAATACAGAATAATTTATTAGTTAAGAATATCATATTATTCCATTCCCTTAATGCAAATGTTTTCTTGAATTCTCCATTTCCTTTTCATTTCCATAGTCATATCTACATAGTAATAGACATTATGGAATGCCAATGACGATGATTGGAACTTGGTAAAAACATCCATTTTTAACCGTCAGCATAGAAGCTCGAATTTCATGATGTTGTTCTGTAGACAATGGAATTGATCTTTTTATTGAAATATTTTGCATTTCTTGTTTTATATTTTCTAACTCATCTTCAGCAACTATTTCCTATGAATTTCCAATGGAGTTCAGATAATGCATTGCCAACCTGAATAAAATATTATATGTAACAGTGAACCATGTGATTGTTATAACACTGATCCAATACCAATAGTTATTGATAAAAATTCCATGAGATTTCAATAATTTCAATCCAATATGATCATTTGGCTTCTCGCACCTTGTTGCCGGGAAATCCACAACGCCTTATAAAATTTTAAGATTTGAATTATATCCGGAAAGATTTGGAAGGTTTTAGAGGCTGGTTGATGAAGAGAAATCACCATTGTTTCCTTCATAACATGAAAGAAATGGGAGAAGCATTGGAAAATTTGATATGTGGTAGAGTTATCCAATCCCGTCGAAATTTCATTGATCATTATTATTATTTATTCTCCATCCTTGTTGTATCAAAGGTAGGTATCTTCACTCCTTTCATATCCTTGCTAAGAGTCTTTGATTCATCCTGGAAGATACCTCGATCGTCATGATGAATGGTATTATTATTTTCTTTATCTGAACCAAAACACGATCATGCCATTTATGTATCCAATCGTTTATAAAAATAACCGATTTTGAGTTTCGACAGACCTCCATTCCAATTGGATCGATAATCTCTTCTCCATTATTTGTTTCAGTGGTCTCAAAATTCTCAACTTCCAGAGACCCATAAATGTTTCCTTGTTAAATACCAAAGGTTCTAATGGTAATCAATCCATTCTCCTAGTTTCTCAACAACATTGCTACTTTACTATCTCTTGAACCCAACAAGGCCTTTTTGCATCAATATTATCATTATTGTTATTCAAAGAGAATTTGGTGTATGTTTGAATGTAGTCGGTAAATTTAAGGTTTTGTATAACATATATCGGCTTCCATGATTATGAAATTGTGATTTTTTTTATAGAAAAGATTAACTCATCATTTAAAGCCACATTGATGATACAGAGAAGGTAAGTTTTTCCACCATGGACGTCTTGAATGAATGTATATTTGTTAGAGCATGGATAGATCAGGCTTGGTTTCCTTGGTTGTATATGCATTGGACACACTAGGACTTCCATTGAATATAATGGCTTTAGCTTCCATAGCATATAGATCATTGTTCCACCATTCACCAAGTAGAATGGGTATTTCAAAATACATTTTTGGGAATGGATATGGAATGTCGTTACACATGTTCTCATGCACAATTAATTATCTTTTTAAATTATTTAATTAGGATTATTCATCCACACACTTGTCACACTCTCCCCAAGTTGCACAAGTAATTACCATTTTTATTTTACTTAAAAAGACAAATTTTCTCACATTCCCCAATGTGTTCCTATTTTTTCTCTTAGTTGTCCCTTTGTTCCCCAAATTTTCATTTAATGAGTGTCTCCTAACCAGATCTTAGTTAGAGTTGGATTAGGAGTTGTCTTCTAGTTAGATTAGTGGTAGGTTGACTCAATATTTTATTTTATGTGTACACTTCTTCTCTCATATTATTATTTCCTTCTATTTTAAAATTCCATTTTATTAATTTCATGCACACATGTGCAATTTATCCATTTTTTTACATTGTTAATTATCTTCTTCCTATAGCTTGATTTTATTTTAAATCCTTTTTAATTTATTTAACATTTTAACTAGTCCCTTAATTAAACTTAGACTTGAACTTATTCTAGACTTAGGCTTAGACTCTTGTTGGGCTTCTAGGTTTGTAATTTACTCATTAAATAATCATTTTATTCTAACCAGGTCTAAACATTTTAATGTTTTCTAGGCCACCTATATTTATTTGACTCATCTTTTAATTACACGATGTGCCCTTCAAGACGCACCTTCTTTCTCCAAGGGTTCCACTTGCCTTAGACTGGTTTTGGAAGTTTGTCTTACCCTTGTGAGAGACTAAGGGCTTCTAAGTAATAAGGACTCCTCCTTATTGTGCGCCCCTTAGAAATCTTTGGGAGAGACTGTCTCAGTCCGCCCTCATGACATCATGGACTCCTTGAACTAGGTAATCGTTAACCTATAGTTTAGATCACGGTGAGAGTGCTAGTAGGCTGTGAGAGGGATGCTCCCATATCTCTCCCTCAATGTCTAGTTTTTTTGCATGGCCCCTTTACTCCTTATGTGAGCCGAGTAAGAAAGCATCGTCAAGCCCACATCCACTGACAAAAACAGTGTCAATAATCCATATACATAAATCATACTGTAATCAATCATATGTCAAATATGTGCAAAAATGAAATACTCAAAAAAATACAATCCACTCCTTGACTCAATCAGGAGTCCAAGGAATTTCATTGATGCCATCAACATCCATAACCTGTCAGGTGTCTTGCACACTTAGGAAAACCCGTCAATAGCATCTTTCAAAACATATACATAAAAATAGCAATAAGTCACAACACATCATTATCATCATGTATAATCCATAATCGAAACAAAATCACAATGTACCATAACCGGATCACTTGCACGCAAGTTTCCTCAAAAAATAAGTCAATATAAGTGTGCTCAGTGGAGTGGAATGTTACAAATATACCAGCTCTAAATCAGCAATAAAACGAATGAATATATGGAAAATGGAAATCTAAATACTTGTGAACCATCCACCAATTATTGCATGAATAAAGAGCATGAAACTATATTAATTGAGTGCAATATGACAAGCCCCAATGGTTGAAAATATAATTATTGCAACAATGACTATGTTAGAGATGATTAAAAACAATTAATGCAAATTGTTAGACTAAGAATGCTAGAGAATGAATATGTAAATGCAAATCCTAAAGCTAACATAATTCATTGAGAGAGAGAGAGAGATAAACTAGAGTTTTATATCACTTGCAAATGAGAAAGACTAGTGTTGTCTTGAATTCTTGGGGCTTATGGATTCAATGCAACACCTTCAATGGAGGATAAAGTAAAAAAAATACTTGAATATCAAAACCCTAGGATTATCCAATCATAATCCTAAGTCAAACCTTCTAGGAAACAAACCCTAGAGTTCATAATATTATAAACCCTAAGTGTCATCCTACTTCTCTAGCATCTAAAAAATGATACCAAGCGGAACTAGGTTAAACCCTAGATTTTATCCTCTCATAAATCCTAGATTTCAACCTCAAAGACAAGGTTATATGGATTTCCACTCACAATCCCTAAGCTTGACCTTGTATTCTTCAACAAAACTAACATGGACAAACAAGGGAAGGGGATAAATAATCTTAATCATTCCTTAGGGTTTCTAGCAAGAATTATCCAAGGAGCTAAGATAGCATGCATTTATTACCACTTTAATAGAGAATTTACTTCAATACCATGAACAAAACATAAATACTTGGAAAATGCAACTTACTAGACCAATTCTATATGCATGAAGAAACCCTAGTTTCATAAAACATCCACCAAAATAAGAAAAGCATCCACAATGTCACTCCAAAAGTGCACATAAGAGCTCCATGATGAGAAAATAAGATAATAAGACAAGTAGTGATGACTCTCCACAAGTGTGAGT
Organism: Picea mariana; assembly: GCA_032191745.1. Lineage (NCBI taxonomy): Eukaryota > Viridiplantae > Streptophyta > Pinopsida > Pinales > Pinaceae > Picea > Picea mariana. The sequence goes on from JASDQU010439509.1 coordinate 34,759, forward strand.
TGTGATTTTATGAGGAGGGAGTGTTAGCCTTCTTATATGAGGCAACCCTAGTGCTACAAACCTCAAAAATCCCCTAAAACATAAAATATCCATGATACAAGTTGTATAGGTCAAGGATGACCACCAAAATAGCATAAAACAATAACAAAACATGTTAATACACCAAAACACCCCTTCAATAATGGCGTGTGTGAGTGTAGGATGCCACAATCATGGTGACATCATGCTCTAGAAGGGTGTAATGGCCTCCAGAGGCCACGTCTCATCATCAAAAGGTGTAAATCATGGTAAATCGTAACACCTAGTCATCCAAAGGTCACATTTCATTGTCAAAGGACCCAAATTCATCATCAAAATGGATGTCATAGTAGGTCAACCCCACCATCATCAAACTGTCATAGTGTATGATGTCATCATAAATAATATTCAATGTATAAGGTGAAAAGGCCAACTTCTAAGGTGAAAGAAGATTACATCATCTCTCCAAGGGGTTTCCAATCATATCCAAGTACACTATCCTCAAATCATGCTTCAGGGTGCACTATCCAAGGTGTGGTCTTCCTACCCATTTGATGACCAATTTGACCATATCTACAATATCTCAACTCATATGTACATCATCCAAGGTCCATGAGGTATGAGAGGGTGTCACGGGGTGTGTATGGGGAGGAATGGTACATTACCCCTATATTGGCCCCATGTATTGGTCACTTTATTAGCTAGGTTTCAGTCTAGGTTAAGGTCAAGGTGAGTTAGACAAGAAAAGTTGATTGTGTGTGTGAGGGGTATGAGTGAGATAATAACTGATGTTATTTAAGATATGACAATGAATTAAGTTCCCTAAAACACTATCTATCAAAATAAAAATGAAAACTAAAATAAAGTTGCAAAGAAAGACTAAATATTTAAGCATGTAACAAGTTTACAACAACAGCAATATACATTCTCTAAATCAGCAAGAAAGTGAATTAAGATATGCCAAATGAGAATGGAAAGACTTGTAAACCATATGCCAATGATTACATGAATAAAGAGAAAAAATATATATTAATTGAGTCCAATATGACAAGCCCTAATGGCTAAAAATGTAATTATTGTAGTAATGACTATGTTAGAGATGCTTCCAAACAATTAATGAAAATTGTTAGACTATGAATTCTTGATAATGAAGATGTAAATCCAAATCCTAAAGCTAACACAAGTCATTGGGAGAGAGAGAGAGAGAGAGAGAGAGAGAGAGAGAGATAAACACGGTTTTTGTATCACTTGAAAATGAGAAATACTAGTGTTGTCTTGAATTCTTGGGCATATGGAGTCAATACAACACCTTCAATGGAGGATAAAGGAAAAGGAAGACTTGAAGATAAAAACCCTATGATTATCCAATTAAAAGTGAATTCAAGTCCTCTCTACATCATGCAATCAATTTGTAATGTGTAAGACCCTATATTTTATACAAGGGAATATAATATGATATGCTCTCCATTGTATATACCATTTTATGGCTCGGTTAGAGGCCTGACACATGGTTCTTCAAAATAGACCCCTAGTTTAAAAATTATGTTGTGCCTTACTGAGAAAAAAACCGTGCTCCAAAGATCCTCGAAAAAACAAAATTTATAATAAATGGAATCACATAGGAGGGGTACCCCTAGTTGTAATATGGTGTTGGGAGTCCAACACAATTGACGGTTCATCCATGGGAAGCTCGGTTAGAGTTTTATGGTGAATTTCAACTCTCCTCCTAAATCCATTCAAGGACATATTTACCATTTGGTATGGGAGCATATATCCAAACTAAGTAGCATAATTGAGTTTATTAAGCTCATGTAAGTTTGTTTGGCCAAGGCACATGTGACTATGCTACCCAAAATCTCCCTACACAGTTTTCTTCAAAATCAACCCCTAGTTCAGAAATTGCATTGTCTCTTACTAAGAAAAACCCTAGTTATAGATATTCACAAAAAAAATATTTTATGCACAACAAAACCATAGGGGAGGGGTGCCCTAGTTGTAATTCAATGTCAGGATTCCAACACAACTAACGGGTCATCCATTGGAGGCTCAATTAGATTTCTATGGCGAGTTGTAACTCATCTCTTAAAGTCATTCAAGGACATATTGACAATTTGGTATGAGGTAGTAAAATCCCATCTGAGCAACACAATTGAGTTCCATAATCTCCTACAACATTTTTTGGCCAAGGTCCATGTGACCATGCTACCCACAATTTCCAAACATAGTGTTCTTCAAAATAAACCCCTAGTTCATAAATTGCATTGTCCCTTTTTAGAAAGCCCTAGTTCCAGAGATCCTAAAAAAAACCATTTTTTGAGAAACAGAATCACAAGGGAGGGGTTCTCCTAGTTGTAATCTGGTGTCAAGAGTTCAGCGTAATTGACAGTCTGTCCATTGGATGCTTGGTTAGAGTTTTATGTTGAGTTTCAACTTGCCTCCTAAATCCATTTAGGGACACATTGAAAATTTGGTCCATGGGAATAAATCCAATATGAGCAGCATTTGTAAGCTCCTGCAAATTTTTTTTCCAAGACCCACGTGACCATGCCACCCACAATCTCCCAACATGGTGTTTTTCAAAATCAACAGCTAGTTCAAAAATTGCATTGTTCCTTACTAAGAAAAACCCTAGTTCCAGAGATCCTCAAACAAACCATTTTCTAGGGAAAAAATCATAGGGGATGGGTTCCCTTAGATGTAATTTGGTTTTCTCAATCTAATTCAACTAACAATTCATCCATATGAGACCTGGTTAGAGTTTTATGGTGAGTTGTAACTCACCTCCTTAAGTCATTCAGGGACATATTGACAATTTTCTCTCGTGGCATAAAATCCAAACTAAGTAGCATAATTGAGTTTTGTAAGCTTATACAAGTGTTTTTGGCCAATTCCCACATGACCATACTACCCATAATCGCCCAACACCGTGATTTTCAAAATCGACCCCTGATTCATAAATTGCATTGTCACTTACTAAGCAGAAACCTAGTTCCAAATATCCTTGAACAAACCATTTTCTAGGAAACAAAATCATAGGGGAGGGGTGACCCTATCTATAATCTAGTGTAAACACAACTGATGGTTCATCCATCCAAGGCCTAGTTATATTTTTTTGGCGAGTTGAAACTTGCCTCCTTAATTCATTCAGGGGCATATTGACAATTTGGTCAGGGGGCATAAAATCCAAACCAAGAAGCATAATTGAGTTCCATAAGCTCCTAAAAGTGCATTTTTTCAATGCCCATGTGACCATGCTTCCCACAATTTCCCAACGTAGTGTTTTTCAAAATTGACCCTTAGACTTTCAGAAATTGCATTTTTGTTACTCAGAAAAACCCTAGTTTTGGATATCCTTGAACAAACCATTTTTTAGGAAACAAAATCACACAGGAGGGGCTCCCCTAGCTTTAATATGGTTCCTCAAGTCCAATGCAACTAACTATCCATCCATCCAAGGCCCTGTTAGAGTTTTATGGTGAGTTGAAACTTGCCTCCTTAAGCCATTCAAGGACATATTGACAATTTGTTCCAAGGGCATAAAAGCCAAACTGAGCAACATAATTGAGTTATGCAAGTTCATGCAAGTGTGTTTATCCAAGGCCCATGTGACCACACTACCCATAATATCCCAACATAGTTTTTTTCAAAATCGACCCCTAGTTCATAAATTTCACTATGCCTTACTAAGAAAAACCCTAGTTTCAAATATCCTCAAACAAAATATTTC
>JASDQU010439509.1:38603-51103 GCA_032191745.1 Picea mariana
ATTTTCTTGAGTAACAAATACGAGTCGACCAGTAATCTTAAATAGTATTCGATAATCGATAATGATGACGTCACGTCACTACAATTGAGAACTGAATTATGAATTACTTAATGATTAAGCTATTATCAATTGACAACTGAATTGTCTGAATTGTCATTTAAGAAAAAAACAAAACACCATATCCATGACTTTTGCCATAAATTTGGCATAAATTTTCCCACCAAAAAAAAAGTCACATAAATCTAATATCATCGATCCTTCAGAAACGGAGTTTAATGGATCGAATATCATCGATGAGGTAACCATGAACGTATTCCCTGAGTATGCTTGGACACCGGGACACGATAACCAGAGACCTGCGTTCGATTAATTAATTTAATCAGCACATCGATTAGATTTAAAAAACCTCGAAGAGATTATGTTTGTGTTTCGAGGATTTTAGATTATATTATTTGCGATTGGAAGAAAAATGGCGGCTGATTGGAGTGGATCGCAGCACCCCTGGAAGGCGAAGTCGTCAATGGCGGTTGATAGGCGATTATTAATCAGAAGCAACAAATATGGCAGAATTCACATTGGCCTTAGCAGGCTATGGCTTTAGGAGGAAAGAGCAAGATGTTGAAATCCCACTTCAAGCTACTTTCTTCTTCTCTGCTAGTTTTACTGCCACTGGTTCTCATTCTCCAATCCTTTCTAGTCTTCCATGCCCGTCTCAACTCAAAATCCATATTTGATACCTACAATCACGCCTCCCCCAAAATTCTAAACACAGAACTCAACGCCCTCCCTGAAGAGATTCGACGTGACCCTCAAGTATCTGTGAATGACAGCTCAGGATCGAAGCCCTTAAGTAATGTCCCGAGTTTAGAGCACACCCCACTTCACATGACCCGGCAGGGTAGAATCAAGTGGTTCAGGCACAGCTTCCCAAGCTTCAAAGTCCTCCACTCGGATTCGATCTCGGGTCAATTCTCGGCCAAAGTTAAGGTCTTCTTCAAGCCCTGCAAGCTCCGCTTCTTCATCACGTGGATATCCCAGATCGAATCCTTCGGTTATAGGGAGCGGCTATCCATGGAGAGCGTCTTCAAGTGGAATCCGTCGTGCTGCCTGCTCGTCATCTCCCGCACGATGGACTCGGCGGCGGGAGAGGAGATTCTTCGACCTTTCAGAAGCCGAGGATTTCGTGTCATGGCGGCGGCGCCAGATCTCCGCTCCCTCTTTAAGAAAACCCCCGCGGAGGAATGGCTGAGAAAGATTAGGAGCGGTCATATCGATCCCGGGGAAGTTCCATTCTCTCAGAATCTGTCCAACATCCTCCGCCTCGCCGTTCTTTACAAGTACGGAGGCGTCTACATCGACGCGGACATGATACTTCTGAGAAGCTTCTCCAACCTAAAAAACGCCATCGGAGCGCAGAACACAGATCTCCAAACCGGGCAGTGGAATCGGCTAAATAATGCGGTTTTGGCTTTCGATAAATGGCATCCTCTGCTATTGAAGTTCATGAAGGAGTTTGCCCTCACATTCGACGGCAACAGATGGGGCCACAACGGTCCTTACCTCGTCACTCGAGTCGTCAACAGTCTTGCCAAGCGGACTCGCCCTGGCTTCAAAATCATGCCTCCCATTGCATTTTATCCAGTGGATTGGAATCACATTTCCAGTTATTTTATCAGTCCCAGTGACAAGGGACAGGTGAAGTGGAGAAGTGCCAAGATTATTCAGTTGGAGAAGGAAGCTCATGCCATCCATTTGTGGAACAAAGAAAGCAGAGGGCTAAACGTGGAAGAAGGGAGCATTATGCATCATATCTTCAATAACACCTGTATTTTTTGCCTGTCTGTACAAGGAGGCGCGTGAGGGGAAAAGGAAGAAGCTGCTCTTCTCCTTCTGTCCTCCTGTACAGTCTAGTGTGTTCATGAAAAATTGATCATGACTTTCATTTCGATGACGAATGGTAATTTTTTTAATGGTTTATTTATTAGTGCTATGGATTAAAAAGATAATAATAAACAGTAACTTGGGACATTTCAGATCCTCTTTTAACATGGCTATGGCTTTTCATGGAGCAAAGCTTCAATGTTAAATTGGATTGGATTATGAGTCAAACTGATAAATTGGATTGGATTATGAGTCAAACTGATATTATAGTGTTTATTAAAACTTGGAGTTTAAAGAAACTTAAGTCCTTAACATAAAAAGATTTGTTTTTGTGGTTGATATGAGATAAGTATCCTATCACAAAGGGATTTGAGGCATAGATTGTTATACTAGCACAGTCACATAATTGTGGTTGATCAACGCCGAAAGACTCATAAGATGAAAAGAATCTTTAAAAGAATATATTGAATTTTATTATTGATTAACAAATAAACGGTTGAGCTTCATTTATTGGTGTTAATATTTTAATTTCTGTTAATCACTTAGGTGGCAATCAGTTAGCTATCAAAGTAATTTTTAAATATGATTAGGTAAATGTAAAAAAGTAAACACATAAACGGATGTCTTTATAATAGCTAGGAAGTTAATGATTGAAATCACAACCATTTATTTTGTGTGACTACTAAGAATATTCCAGCCATATTTAATCCTATCCATAGAAAACTTATTAAGCACTAAACCCCTATTAAATCTGCCCATTGTCAATAGGTATACGCCTTTCTTCGGCATAATAAAAAAATATTTATAGTTTGTTATATAAAAAGGAATATTTTTCCTTATATTAAATTTCATAAGAAAGAAACTTCAATAGGTACATGTAAATGGAGATTCAAGATATTAATGCACTAACAAAATTTATATAGCAATTTGTTATTTCACAACTATTAGTCCAGAATTTTTTTAGTACCAAGCTAATCAAGATTCGCATTTCTCAAGATCTAATTTGCAATGGTCCAATGAAATTGTTGAAATCCAATAGTAATTTTGACCTCTTAAGAAACCATGTGATTGACTCTTATCTTAGACCTTTAACCCTAACTCTAAAATTATTCATGTATAAAAGCCCCATTGAAGAGAATTTTGATAACCAAAAGCACTTGATTTTTAACAAAAATAAAACTAACATTTTTTAAAGGATTTAATAATGAACTAAATATCCTATCAATTAAGAACAATGTTGAATACCTTTATCATAATTTTACAACAACCCTCTCTAGTTCCATTAAGAAGTTCTCTATCAAGGTGTTGTGTAAAAAATAAAATAGAATAGCCAACCCTTGGTATGATAAAGAGTGTAAGATTGCTAGAAAATCCATTAGGAATGCCTCTAATTAGTCCTTAAAATACAACAAGATAAATTGATCCAAAGCCCTAATCACAAGGAGAAAATGGTGCATATAAATAGAAAGTAAATGAAGCTTCTACACATATCTAAGATAGATCCTGAGAAATTCTCAACACAAATTATGAATCGTAAAACTAAAGAGAACAATATGATTCCCTTAAGGGACTAGAATTCATAACTTGAAAATATTTATGAATCCTCTAATGTCATGGACAACATTTAAACCATTTCTATAAAGGAAGAAAGTTTTTCAATAGATGACATAGAGTTTGGGGTTAATTAGCTCATAAAGGGGAAAGCTAAGGATATTGAAGGCTCACAAGTAGAAATTTTAAAAATTGGAAGGCCTATCCTCATCCCTCACATCCACAAGCTCTTAAATTTAGCAATTAAGTAAGGCTTCCCTAAACCCTAGACTCAAAGCCTCATCGTACCTATTTTAAAAGTGGGGATAAAAATAATCTCTCTAATTATGGGACCATCATGATTAGCACCCTTTTAGCCAAGTTTTATGGAATTATTTTAAAGATTAGCATATGGCTAAAAGGCCATAAAAAAGAGATAAAGGCCACACTATATTTAGGAGTTATCATTCAACTATGGACCACCTTGTTATTCTTAAGATCATTGCGGAGTGTCGCAATAATTGTTTCATTGGCTTTAGAAATGATTTTGACATAGTGCCCATGACTAACCTTTAGAATAGGTTAGAAGAGATAAAACTTCCTTTCAAATTGAGAGTTGTTGCAATAAGGTTGTACGAGAACGTTATTGTTGAGTTTAGGAACATTGAAGGCTAGTTGGAAGAAATTAATTATAATGTAGGAGTTAAAAAAGGTTATCCCCTATCCCCTACACATTTTGTCATATACATTAATAAGTTAGATAGTTGTTTGGAAGAAGCAAGTTGTGTCAGTCAAACTCTCGTTGGTATAGTCATCATCCTTCTATTTTACACTGATGATATTGTTCTTATAATGAGGAGTCCCTATTATCTCGAGAAGAAACTAACAATTTCAAGGTTTTCTACTCTAGTACATGTTTCACTATTAACATTGAAAAAACAAAGGTTATGATAATTAAATCCAAAAAGATCACTTACGATAATTTTGTGTAGGACAAGAATAGCTTGGAGGAAGTGACTTCATACAAATATCTCATAATCAACCTGTTTCACAAACTCATCTGGAACTATAACATTGATAAAAGGATAAATGGAGGGTGGAAAGCTTATTATGGACTTGAAAATAGTTGTAAATTACAAAACCTGTGGCTATGGGATAAGAAGAAACTTTTCTTTGAGACTCTTTTCATTCCTAGTATCTTATATGGTTATGAAATTTGGGGTTGTAGCATCTCTATCGAATCATGCAGAAAGATTAAAAAAAAAGTGTTTTATAACTTAAAATCTCAAAATTAAAGGTAATATACATTATCCTATCATTACCATAGAAGTGAGTCTTTCCCCCCTTAAGAGCATGGATATGACTAGGTACCTAGTGTACGAGAACAAGATAAACAACATGGAAGATAAGAGGTTTCATAAGAGTACTTCAAAATCAATTCAAAACCACTTGTGGCTCAAGTGGGATGGCATAAAGATGTCGAGTCTTGGCTAAATCATTACAAAATCAAGGAAGAGATCACTTTACAAAATAACAATAATATTAAAAATATTATTTCATCTAAATTTAAAGAGAAAATTGTGGTGTAATAAAGAATTAAAGGAGAAAAGAAAATTAAGATACTCTGAGGAGAAGATCAACCCTAATGTGGAAGATCAAAGGTATATCTCTATTTTGACTAACATAAAGAAGAAAATCAGCATTTCTAAAATTACAACAAACTTTCACAAGATCCATAGTGAAATAGGGTGTTGGACAATTCCTAAAACATCATGGATCAAAAAAAAAATGCATCTTTGTAACACTAAGAGGGTTGAATATGAAAAACACTTTCTCTTATAATGTCCTACGCACACCCACATTAGATCACAATTTCAAAATATTTGTTACAATACCGACCTTCCTAACATTTCAACGCATCAAAACTATGCTGATTTAGGAATGCTTCTCTTAAGGCTTTTCAAGTATAGAAATAAAATTATAAAGAAAACTAAGAAATACTTTAAATACCTTTCTTAAACTCTGATAAACCAAATTTGGTCTCAATGAGTATTAATCATCATCATCATCGTTGTCATTGCAATAATCATTGATCATGCACTTTCCCTCTCCAATTAGAGATAATCCTATTATATACTTCTCTCTCCAATATATATAAAATATGCATTTTACTTGAATCGGAACTAGTAGGTAAGACGTTGAATTGTTATATTTTTCAATCTTGATTTAAATCCTAGCATGGTTGCTCCATTGATTGAGGTTCATTATCAATCATTAGAAATATCTCTCTTGCTTACTAACCAAAAAATGAGATGAAAAATTATATGTAATATAATATAATTTAAAATTTTGCCTATGATGTTGATGTTGATATTGATGTTAATGTTAATATATATATATATATATATATATATATATATATATATATATATATATTAAATTTGATAATATTGACATCGGTTTTGATAAATGTTATTAAATTGATAGGTAAAAAAAATAGTGTAGCATTGAATATTTGTATTACTTAAAAACTCGTTTAGTATATAAATCCAATGTTTATATATATAAAGTTGAAAATATATTTCCATATGGATTGAATTTGATTACATTGACATTGGTTTTGATAAATGTATGTGTGTATTAAATTGATATGTAAATAGAAGAAATAGTGCAGAATTGGATGATTCTATTTGTTAGAAGTTAAGGAAGTTCTCATTAAGGGGGGATAGGCTCTAATGCCTCCTTCCTTCTCCTTTTGTGTCACCTTTGTAAATCCTTCAATCCTATCTTAAGTTGTTCTTAAGAGAGGATGTTAGGATATTTAGACACTTAGGAGTTAGTTAAGATCAACTTTTTCTAATGTGTCTTTAGGTAAAAGTGTGTTTCTTTAGCATGCATTTGTAGTTATATAATTTAATAGTCACGATATGTTCTAAACATAAAGTGATCCAACGGCTCATATCCTCCTCAATCTTAGTGGCTATATTGATCTGTGTTTGAACACTTGATTTTTCCACGATATATATTTAAAAAGCATCGAGGTCATTTGCTAATGATCAATTGTGAGAAACTCTCTTGTAAAATATTTTTATTTTGCATTAATATATTGCCTCAAGTGGCCACATTGTATGGGGTTGTGGCCTATTTCCCTCTTTGAGAGTTTGATGCAGGAGCATCTGACAACAAGTTCTAGAATTGACCTCATAGGTCAAAACCACATTTACCAAGGGATTGGATTCCCTAATTTCTTATTTAAGTTTGTAATAATTCGAATTGTCTCTAGAAGACACTTTGGTTGAGTTTGTTTGCTAGGTGTCGAGTTGTTACTAGAGTTTAGGAACACTTTCCAGATTTGGATTTTGTTTAGATAACTCGTGATTTTGTTAGGATATGAGTTATCTGAGGGCTCAAGATATATTGAATGTTTTGTAAGAGTTATAAGGCTAGAGAGAGAGAGAGAGAGTAAGTGAGTGTGTGAGATTGAGTGTGAAAGGGTGGATTGCAGAGGTCCGAGAGACCATGAAAGAGTGAGCCTTCCTGTATAATTTTATTCCTTCAATGATATAATGAAAGACTAGATAGTGTGGTATTGTCATCCTTTGTGTTTGAATGATTAAATTACATGTATAAATTGTCTCGACATGGCGACAAGGTTTTGTGATTGCAGGTGAAAGGATCACACACTGAGTGATTTCAGGTGTGAATCAAGTCCCATTAAAATTCTTGTGTATTTGTGTTTTTTTGGTGTAGATGGTCAGTATTTATCCAGAGAACAAGATTGTTGGCCCATATCATCGCGGGCATCATTTCTCAATGATTTTTTGTTGGCTTGACACTTGATTAAGTCTGTAATCACGAGGTCCAGTGATGATCTAAATTTTATGAGAAGAATGAAATGAATATGGATTATTAAAATATGCTTAACACAAAATAACAGAGATACAGAAAAATCGGTTTTCTATTCAATAACAAAATAAGATGAAACTGTAAAATGCAGCGGAAAACAAGCTTGTTGGAATGGTTGTGGCTTATCTCTGAGAAGAGATGTGATGGTTGCGCTCATTCACAAGAAGATGATTATAGTGAGGCTTTGAAGGCATTTTTACAATAAACAAGACTATCAAAAACCCTAGACATCCAAAAACCTAACCCTAGGAGATGAAGCATCAAAAGTCGTGTGGGCCCCATTTGGGTAAGTCAATACATCAACTTCTCGGGGTCGTAACTTTTGCATACAATCTTTGTTTTAGGTGCATGATAGCCCGTTGGAAATCTATCGTTGAGGATATTCATTTTGGGGGATCAATTATTCCTTCGGCTATAATTGATAAGATTTATCCCAAAAAACCTTCATTTATGCCCTCAAAATGGTCTCGGGAGTTAAAACTGCTAAAAATAGTAAATTGCCAAAATTGCCAGAAAATTGTTTTGAGCGAGTTGGAAAAGGTGGGTGGCCACCAATATCCACCTTGATCAATCATCCATCCTTATGAAGAAATGGTATGCATTTTGTTTAGTTCCGCCATCAAATGAGGAAATTTCTGCTGAATTTGGCCCCGGGTAAGCCACTTGCCTTGTTGCAGGAGTTGTCGTGCTTTGACAACTCAATAAAGTTGTATCCTTTGTTGTCGAGTTCCCTTGATTTGTGTGTCCACAATATGATCATCGGATGCATGTTCCATGCAGTCAGGTTTGATCTCTGTTGGTGCCAACTGTTATGCTATCTCTGAGGTGTCCAATAATGGTGGGAAATATGGTCGAAGGAGAGCCACATTGAAGACTGGGTGCAGGCCAAGGAAAGGGGCATGTTGAGCTCAAAATCATTGTCACCCACAGCCTTGGTGATGGTGTACGAACCATAATGGAGTGGTAGAAGCTTCCGATGGGGCCCTGTAAGGCATTCTTTCTGCAAGTGTAACCAAACTTTGTCTCCCACCTGAAACTTATGTGGCACCCGATGTTGATCATGGCACAGCTTATACTTGGCATTAGACTTCTGTAGAATATCATGAATCTGTTGGCGGATGTGATGGATCCACTCAATGAACCGGGTGGCTTTGTCAGCTTCTGGTGGAGCAGGGAACAAGTCAACCGAGGTGGTGACCAGGGGTAGTGCAACATCCATGGGGCCCAATGGTTGGAATCCCAACCCCACCTGAAAGGTTTTGTGGCCAATTGAGCTATGCAAGGATCGATTGTAGCTATGATGGACATAGGGAAGACTCTCATCCCATGTGCGGGAGTGTTTTTAATTTTACATGCGCGGGATATGTACGATCATCAGATTGACGACCTCAGTTTGGCCATCTATCTGGGGGTGGAAGGCAGTGGATTTAGTGAGCTTGGTATCCAGTAGTGACTAGAGGCTCAACAAGAATGTGTTGAGAAACTGACTATCACGGTCTGAGATAATGGTTTGTGGGATCCAAAAATGTACCCATACTCGTTCAAAGAAGAGCTTGTCAGTGGCTTCTACTGTGATGTTCTTCTTGCAGGCGGCTAGAATCGCCATCTTGGAAAAGCGATCAACAACCACAAAAACACAGTCATTTCCCCTCTTGGTGGATGGGAGGCCCGACATGAGGTCCATTGAGATGGATTCCCATGGCCTATCAGGAGTAGGAAGAGGGGTGTATAGGCCATGTTTCTTAGTGATCCGTTTGGCAATAGCACAAGCAGTGCAAGACCTGATATACTTGTCAACATCCTGTCGAAGTTTCGGCTAGTAGAAATGTTTCTGCAACATTGCCACTGTCTTTTCGAAGCCAAAGTGTCCTGCCACCCGACTGCAGTGAGCTTCCCAAATCAGCTTCTCGTGCTCGCTTGATGGAAGGAAAAGATGGCCCTAACAACACAACAACCCATCTTGAAGATGGAAATTAGTGACCACTGAGTTTGCACCCAACATTTGGTAGGTGGTGGAGAAGTCAGGGTCTGTCTCGTAGAGGTGGGGCCATTCGGAGGTCTTGTGGCCACAAGAGTCTAGCACTGTGGTGAGTGTCATTACTGGAGGTCGGATAAGGAAATCAGCAACTTGGTTGGTACTTCCTGTTTTATACTTGATGTTGAGGTGAAACTGTTGTAAGTATGTGGACCACTTCTAATGGCAGACATTTTGCAATTTTCCTTGGGTCTGCATGAACTGTAGTGGCTTGTGATCAGTGTGGATGATTGCCTCCTTCCCAAGAATGTAATGCCTCCACTGGCAACAGGCTTGCACAATGGAGTACATTTCTTTGTCATAAGTAGGATACTTACGGACAGCATCTGATAGTGTCTCACTATGGTATGCCATAGGGTGGCTATGTTGAGTTAGAAAGGTACCTACAGCATAGTCTAAAGCATTTGTCTCGATCTCAAAGGGATGTTGTAGGTACAGTAATGAGAGTACTGCAGATGAGCACAAACGATTCTTCAAGTCATCGAAGGATTTTTGTTGGGACAGACCCCACACAATTTTTTCCTTACCACCACCCCTAGTTACTTGGTTGAGGGCCCATGCGACATGAGAGAATCCCAACACGAACCTGCGATAGAAATTGGTGAGTCCCAAGAAGCTTCGAAGTTCAGTGAGTGTGGTTGGGGTTGGCCAGTAATGGATGACCTAGATATTTGTTGGATCCACATGCACACCATGTCGATCAATGATATAGCCTAAGTAATGGACCTTGTCCATGCTGAAGGAGAAATTTTCCAAGTTTGCATATAGTTTGTGATGCCACAGGGTGTACAGAACCTATTGAATATGTTGCAAGTGTTCTGCCCAAGTCCTGTTGTAGATGAGGATGTCATCTAGATACACCACTACAAAATTATTGGTGAAAGGTCGTAGGATATCGTCCATCATCCTCATAAAAGTTGTTGGAGCATTTTTCAAACCAAAGGGCATGACCAGCCATTCAAAAAGACCTTCTATTGACTTGAAGGTAGTCTTCCATACATCTATCTGTTCTATTGGGACCTGGTGGTAGCCAGACTTTAGATCAATCTTATTGAAGTATTTGGCCCTCGTGAGTTGATCAAGGAGGTCGTCGATTCAGGGACTCAGGTACTGGTTTCAGACTTTGATTTTATTCAGGGCCTGGTAATCAATGCAGAGTCGCCAAGTCCCATATTTCTTCTCCACGAGCATGATTGGTCTCCCACAAGGTGATGAGTTGGGACGTATGTGCCCCTTGTGGAGCAATTCTTGGATTTGCCTCTTGATCTCCTCATTTTCTAACAGAGAGAAATGATAGATTGGCCCATTGGGTAGCGGTGCACCTGGGGTCAAATCGATGGGATGCTTGACCTGGTAGTGCAGAGGTACCCCGGTAGGAGAGGAGAATATGTATGAGTATTCTTCCACAACCTTGTCCACTTGCTTCTATTGTGTGGATAAATCGATCGCAGAGGCCCTAGATGTGGCTGCAATCTTTCATTCACTCTGAGAGTGAATCACAAATAAGACAAATTTCCTGGTCTGAGAGATGAACTTCCTGCATTGCTTGGTAGAGATCAAGGAAATAACACTAGGAGGGATTACCTCGGGTATCCTATACAATTTCCTATTCAAAGTAATAATAACACTACGAGGCCTAGACTCATATACAACATGACATTTCCATAAATAAGGTTGTACCAAAAGAACATTACAAACTTCAAGAGGAGAAACATCACACAATACCTCGTCTTTGAAGGGCTTGATGTTGTATGATAGTCAGCACTGTTGGCTGACATGGAGATCGCTTCCTTGGCAGAGCCATCCAATGGTGTAGGGTTGTGGGTGAGGTGTTGTCGACAGGGCCAGCCACTTGGCGACCTCTGCTGAGATGAGGTTCTTCTGGCTACCACTATCAATGATTAAGTGTAGTGGGGTGCCTTTTACCCACATCTGTGAATGGAAGAGGCACTTGCCTTCTTCTAGCTCGTCTGATTCACCAAGCTGGAGCTTGGTGGTAGCAACGGTGGCACTCGGTTCCGTATCAATGATCTGTCTTTCCCTTTCTGGTTATGACTCAAAGTCAAAACCTGCATCTGATTCAGAGGCTTTCACTTCGGCCACCAATGACTGCTTTGAGAGGAAGTCAACAGTGTTATGCCAAGGGCTCTTATGGAAGTCGCACCACTTCCCGGTATCTTTCTTTTTCTTTCTGGTGTCCTTCTTTGCTTTCAGATTGGACTGGTTGTCCTGATATTTTCCATATTTTCTCTGTCCTTTGTTGTATGGGTTGGGGCCGCCCCTTCCTGGATTTTGTTGTGAGGGGTTCCCAGGCCCAAATTTTCGTGTCTTTTTTTTTAGATTCTACTCGATTTTGACGGCATATCGGTAGGTCACACCCAAGGACGAGATGTCCAGAAATTCCATTTCAGTCTGGATGTATCTATGCAAAGCACCATGATACTTGAGCACCAGATGTCTCTCTGAATCTTTGATACCCAACTTGGTGCGCAATGTATGGAAGATATTTGTGAACTCTGGCATTGCTTGGTCTCTTTCTTATAGCAGTGTGGTCCATTTGGTATACAAGTTGTCATAACTTCCGACAGGGTAGCATTGTTCCTTAATAGCATCCCTGAAGGATTCACAGGTGGTCGTGACTGTAAATAATGAGGGTTCCTTTGTTTCCTTTTGCTCACAAAAATTTTCCCACCAATCTTTGACATGGGGAACAGCTTTGAGGAGTGCAAAAGTAATATTTTCTCTATTTGAAAAGTTATGGACAGACAAAAAAAAAAATCCTTATAGCAGATTCAACCACTTGTCTACAACATCTATGTCTATTTGTCCTTCAAATATAGGAATATCAAAGTTTATTTGTGCCTTGAAGGGGGTGGCACCTCCGCTCAAGGAAGATGCGTCACCTGTTGGTAGTCGTCGAAGGATTTGCACGAAACTATCCATCATCTTGTTCCTTTGTTGTGTGAGGGCTTCCTCAAGCAACATTTTGAAAGGATCGCATGTCCCACCATATTTATTTTCTCCTGCCATGAGAGGTCACTACGGAATGTGAGAGATTTTGTCCTGAAGAGAAAAAATCTCGAGACCCAATTCTTTGTACCCTGACCTCGTTGGGGACATGCAATCCTTTCAAAATGTTGCTTGAGGA
>JASDQU010439509.1:71901-91993 GCA_032191745.1 Picea mariana
TCCGTGTTGATAACATTTGTTACGCCCTTATTCAAATTTGTTTTATTCTTTATACATTCACTTTAGTAGTGACCAAACTTCTTGCAATAAAAGAACTAGATCTTTGACTTGTCAGTTCACTTTGACTAATTCAATTTTATGCTTATCCCCCTTTGGTTATAGGAGTATTCCTATGACTATTCTGATTGTTCTAGGATAACCTTTCTCTCGTTTGAGAATGATCTCTGCCTCGCCCACTTCTGCTTCTATTTCCTCGACCTCTTCCTTTGCTAATGGAGGCCTGATTCTGAAATGCATTCTCCAAATATTCATTACTTCAATTGATTTTGGTCTCATGTTATAACAGAGACCCCGTGAGTTCATCTCCGGATAGCTAGAATAGATTTTTGGATTCCTCTGTGGAAACAACGACCGTATCAAACTTAACGGGAAGGATTCTAAGTACCTTCTTGACCACCTTCTCATCTTGAATGTCTTCTCCCTGTCCATGAAGTTGGTTGACAATGGTCATGACATGCGTCATAAAATGATCCACAAAGTTTGAGTCTTTATCTAGAGAGTTTCAAAAGTAGGTCTGAAGCTTGGCATTTTTCACTTTGTCTGTACCCTGATAAGCAGTTTCGAGGATATCCCACGCATGTTTAGCGTTATGGGTTGTGCCAATCTTTGGAAAGATTGCATCTTCAATCCCTTGTCGTATAAAATACAGTGATCGTGAATCTCTTCTTTTGTTCTCTGCAACTGCCTATCGCTATGCGTTTGTCATGGCGGCTAAATCAGCATAATTTTGCTCAGTAAAACCCGAGACAACCACTTCCCAACAATCTTGAGATTTGAGAAGTGGTATCATCTTAATCGTTTTTTCATGTTAAAATAGGAGGTTGAGGGTTTCCCTTAGCAGCCATTGATCGTTAAATAAACTTCCCTTTTTACTTGAGCGAACTACGTCCTCCACACGAGAAATGTCTTCTTTTTTGTGCTGTAAAACCCCATGCATATCACCAACACTTCGTTCATCTACTTTGGCCGATATAAGAAATAAAATCGGAGCTCCTCCAACTTGCGCTTGCACTCGAGAAACAGACAACAGAGTGTTGACCCTACATGGCAATTTTGCACCAGGTTTTGAAGTTGCTGAGCCAACACACGCATGCGAAAACCTTGTCCTTCTACCGCCACGACAATCCTCGTGACGCTCGAAAGGTGCCTCTCTAGTTCTTGCTCCCTTCACCTCAAACGCAATATCCATGTAAAGAGTGTCCACACGGAAATGCCTTTCTCGCAGTTTATCATATTAGTTTGCGTTATTTTCAGTATCTAAACATTGGTAGTTATTGCCTTCGAATAGAGAATTCAATAAGCCAAAGACGATGACAAGCACGATGGCCACTACGTCTCCGGACTTGGCTTTGGAGAATGCTTGCCCCTGTATCCGAATTTAATTCGATTGTAGATTTCCCATCAAACAAATTTTATTCGAATGAATGGCAAATACTGTATATCTAACGGACATGGAACAAAGTCAACAAAGTCAATGTTGACTTTTATTTATATCAAATTTAACTGGATTGCAGATTTTCCATTTAACAATTTAATTTGATTGAATTGCAGATACTGTATATCCAACCGATATTGAACAAAGTCAATCGTTGATTTTTATTCATATTAAATTTAACTCGATTGCAGATTCTTCATCTAACAAATTTAATTCTATTGAATTGTAGATACTGTATGTATATCTAATGGACATGGAACAAAGTCAATCGTGGACTTTTATTCATATCCATTAAATAGTCCAAAGAAATGAACCAAAGCCAACTGTTTATTATAGCACCACCTATTATAGAAAACATGAAGCAAATTCAACCATTGACTTTGCTTTATACGAAGCTGCAATCGTCCTCCAAAACAAATTTATAAAACCACCTCCCAGCACTTCGCAATCCACTTAATGTACAAAATGGTTTTGACTCGTGACATCATTTGAGGTGGAGAATGAATTTAATAAAACAAAAAGACAGGATCCCTTTCGATGGAACTTTGAGCATATAATATAAAAGTTGAGGATTTTTACGCCAAAAGGCGTTCACTTATTGATAATGGGCAGATTTAATAGGGGTTTAGTGCTTAATAAGTTTTCTATGGACAGGATTAAATATGGCTGGAATATTCTTAGTAGTCACACAAAATAAATGGCTTTGATTTCAATCATTAACTTCATAGCTATTATAAAGACATCCGTTTATGTGTTTACCTTTTTACATTTACCTAATCATATTTAAAAATTACTTTGATAGCTAACTCAATGCCACGTAAGTGATTAACGGAAATTAAAATATTAACACGAGATAAATGAAGTTCAACCGTTTATTTGTTAATCAATAAGAAAATTTAATATATTCTTTTAAGGATTCTTTTCATCTTATCAACCTTTTGAAGTTGATCAACCACAATTATGTAGCTGTGCTAGTAATATATACAATCTTCATTCAGCCCGTTTATAAATAAAAATATGGTAGTGTCTATATAAAAGGATCTGGAACTATTTAGAATAAAGTTCAGTGTTTACAATTGATACTAAACATACATTTTCTTACAAGGTAATGCATAGTTAAGGGATATGATAATTAGGTTGATGGGTGATAAAAATGGCCAATTCGAATATGAACATGGACAAAAACTTTGAGGTAGTTGAGAGGGAATCAAAAAAAAAATTAGAGATTATAGATTTTGGGCAAATTTTAGAGTTCGTCTAGAAAAACAACCCAATTTTAAAATCTATTAAAGGGGCTGAGTGAAAACTTATATTCTTTGTCACACTTATTATTCTTTTTTGAGGGCAAAGATTCTATGTAAATTGTTGCGAAAGGGAAGAAGGAAAACTGAAAATGATAGATTTGCTAAACAGTGCTCCATCACACATCTACCTTTTGCACTTATTGTAAATGATGTGATTCTCCTTGTAAATAAGATCATAAGAGAAGCCAAATAATTATACAAACCTATTTGATGTAATTCAACTTCCAAAAGTCTACCCTATCATAAATTGGAAAACCCTTGGGTAGACTTAATAAAAGTGATCCTTTATTGGAAATTAAAGGGTTTGAAGAAAACATGAAATTATTAAGATATTGGCTAATGACTATTAAAGTGATTCTCCATTGAAAATGAAAGGTTTAAAGAAAACTTGAAATTATTAAAATATTGTTTGAAAGTTAATGACTATGTTTCAAAATTATAGATGTGATTGTATGAAAAGGTGGATAAAAGAATAAACTTATGGTGTAACAAGTGGATATTGATGTTGCGTAGACTAATATTATTGAAAAATTAAAGTTATCCCACTTTATTTATGGGAAGAATTTAAAACTCGTTCACATTAACATAATAAATAAAAGTGAGTTGTGTTTTAATTATCTTTTGGCATTTATGATAAAAAATACTTTATTCCCTAGTAAAATGGAAAAAACTTTCTAAACCAACAGGATGAGGATGGGACCTCAATACGTAAAACTCTTCTATATAGCCCTTGGCACTAAAGAGATGTGGATGTTGTTATTTATTAAAGGTCTTTGGAAAATAGTTTTGAGAAAGAAGTACATCGTGCCCTAGTTTTGAGAAAGAAGTACAGTGTGCCCTACAACGTAAAAGAGTGGATAAGGTCCCCCAATAAAAACACTACAAAAGGGTCAATTAGTTAGAACCCTGTGGTGGGAACTTATCCTATCAAAGGAGATCATCTCACATGGTTAACAAGGAATGGGCAACATGTTAGAGTAGGGTAAAACCCATGGGTAGGAGGAAGTGATGTACAAAGACTATTGCAAGGGCTTATTGAACACTTACATGCTTAGTAAATCCTTGTATTGGTTGACGTCTATTACAGGAATCCAAATGTATGGTGGTTTATAAGCTCCAAGGGTGTGGAGAAACCATGACTAATGAATGAATGGAAAGAGCAATGTACCTAAAAGAGAACATCCTTGATAATGGCTTCCATCAGAACTAGTGAGAAATAGAACTCTTTAGTTTGAGATGCCAATAAAACATGTCGTCTTTACAAAGTCAATGTGAGCCATAATGTTTTTCTTTCATTCTTTCTAATCAAGGAGAGGCTATGGAAGAATGGAAATGGCACGAAATTTGAAAACTCAAATCACCTTTAAAGGATCAATTATTGTTGTCTTATCCTATCCAACAAAGTCCTCGCCTTCAAGATGATTTGTAAAGGTGATGTTGTGAGTGTCCAAAAGTAGTATTCCCTATCTCTGAGGTAATTTTTGGACTATATCCATATCTCGTTTTGATTATTTATAATCTAGGTTGTATTGTTCATCTTAGTTTATCTCATCAATGTATCACTAATTTATATTTCTATGAGTTTCTTCGCTTCTTATAAGACTTCATTGGTGGTTCATATGTATAGCTCATGAATGCAAAATGTGTCTTTTATTTTAAGTAATTAAAAAGGTACTTTTTTCTAAAGAAAAACTTAAATGACAACAGTGTATCCATTTATTAACATAGAATCGTCAACTAAGAATTAAATTGAACAATAATGCCTTTGTAAATATACAAATTGTGTTTTTTAAAAAATTTTGATATTTATACATAAATTACTAGATAGTATATAATTTCTTTAAAAAAAACCATCTCCAACTATAATTCAACATACAAAATACAAAGGTTCATCTTATGTTCCAATAGTTGGAAATGAGGACAAAATTACATTGTTTCTTTTTTAATATGAAATACCTAATAATTTTCCATACCAAAATTATGTATAGTAGTAATCAACTTGAGTCTTATTCCTAAAATGCAATCCTTATCAATGGGATTGTGGTTTTATGGAGAAAATGGTTATATGAGAGATCATCAACCAAGGTTCAATTCTCTAAGAGATAAATACATAATTGGGCCCTAATAGAAGCATTAGGGGAATTTAATGGAATACCCCCCCTCAACTTGACATCTAATCCAAACAATAGAACTTTTTATTATTGTCTTGTTCCTTAAAGGTCATTTTGTTTATGCAAATAGGCTACTTATAGAACCCAACCACTTTGGACTCTAGTAACTCTTCTCTTGAATTTAAAGAAGGCCCTTTTTAGAAAATGAAAACCTTGAATACAAGTCTTTACTAGCTCCCATGGGTGGGTATTGTGAAACTACTATGATCTATAATTTTTTGTAGAAATTCCACTAGAATAGTTCATCACAACAGATCTTACAATATTTTGAAATATTTTATTATGTAGTATATTACCTTATATCTTAGATTTAATAATACTATTGCAGCACTCAAAATTATGGAAATACTAAAATTGAAATAAAAGAAACAAGCAAATGAACACACCATCCACACAAATGAACACAAGATGTGACCTAGAAAACCCAAAATAGGTTTAACCCCACTAGAAGGTGAGGCTTATGCTCTAATATTTTTTTCTCGGTTATGAAATGCAAGTAAAAAAAGGGGCACTCACTATGAAGTTGCCATGGACACTCTTGCCTGAATGGCTACCACAAAATCTTTCACCTTCGTTATGCTTCAATATCCCACTCCTAAATGTTCTTCTCAATTATTGTAGAACAATAACAATACCAAAATAATGAAACACCTTCTCGTCCTAGCAGCCCAGTATCTAACATAACCTGATAGGCGTCTAGGGTTAGGGTTAGGGTTCTTGCAGGACTCAACCCTCAATTAGTGTTATGGTTTTGGACCTTGTATAATATTCTTGAAATTCCACACTTTACTAGCCCCACATGTATTAGTAATGGGGGCATACGTGGCATCCAATGGGTACCATGGTGGTTAATAGGGTAGGTCAATTTCTGGGAGGCATAACTTCCACATAAAACTTTGATTGAGGTGATTTTTACACTATTGAAAATATTTCAATGTTTAAAATAGTGTCCAGGGGATCGGATATAAGATCACAAAGTTTTTACCGTAAAAAGTGTTGTTTTATGGCTCAAACTAACTCTAGAAGTTTCCAAACCCCAAATCACCAAATTGTGACATATCCCTAAAATGGGCCCTCCAAGCCAATTCCTCCATTTTTCCACCCATAAAGTACCAATATAGATGAAAAATTAGATAATAATCCATTCCATATCATACCTCCCCATTTGGGAAGGATTTTGATTCCCGAAATATTTTATTGAGTGAGGTGAGGAAATTTTTCCTCTACCTTCTCCTAAGAGTATCGGCTTTTATTTTTATCCCCAAAATATTTTATCAATTTTTTTTTATCATGTCAAGCCTTGTACTTTTTATGTGACTTATTCAACATCACTTGTATTTGCAAATTGATCTACCGAAGGATTTTCAACATTTTTTTATAGTCTCATTACATCTCCAATGATATCTTTTGTCACTCCTCCTTGTTATCCATATACAACATCCAATGGCGATGGAGGAAAACACCCAAAGCAAGTTTCAAAAGGGAAATCACCAATAGAAGTGTGGATTACTCTGTTATAAGAGAGTTGAATATAAATTAAATTTCCATTCCATGTCTTTGGATTCTTCTAGTTGTAATCCCTCAAAAGTTGAACTAATGTCCTATGGAATACTTATGTATGTCCATTTGTTTGTGGATGGAAAGATATAAATATCTTCAACTTGGTGTCCATGTTCTCCCAAAGTGTATTCCAAAAGGCACTGTGAAATCTCGTATCATTATATGAGATGATGCTCCTTGGTATCCCAAAATGCACCCAGACCTTTTCAAAGAACATATTTGTTGACTTTTGTCCTTTATTGCTCTTTTTACAAGGCATAAGAATGCACATCTTGTTAAACCTATCAACTACCACAAACAAAGAGTCATGTCCCTTCATGTTTTTTGGAAAACCACCCACAAAGTCCATGGATATGCTATCCCAAGTTATGGTGGGTAAAAAGTAAGGGATGGTATAAACCTTAATTTTTATTGCGAGGCTCACTAGTGAAATAAAGTATGCATCCTCTAATAAACCAAACTACATTTTCTTGCACTTTGGGCCAATACACATACCTCTATAAGTTGGATTCCCAACACCAAAATGTCCCATAACCTTGTAAGTGTGAGCCTCTCTATTAAGCTAAAATATATCACATTTAAAAACAAAGGGCTTAACTAGCTTGTGGAGTAACCCATTCTAGAGATGATAGTCAACCTTACAATCACCTTCTTCTACACAAATTTGGCTTTATAGTTGTTGAAACACCTATTTAAATTCATTATCTTCCATGTAAGTCTCTTAGTTATGCATCATAGTTAAAAGACTCCATGTCCCAAAGTTTTAATCTTGGATGTGGATGGCCTTGAAAGCATGTCTTCCAACTTATTAGTGTTTCTCCTCTTATAGTTAATGACTACATGAAAATGCTACAAGAACCCCCATCCACTTGTAGTGTTTGGTTTTTTGAAGCCTAATCTAAGCCTACAAATACTATAGTGGCTAGTCATGAACGTGGATAATGGTTCCCTTTCCCATCAAATCATGCTTCCACTTCTTAAAAGATTGAACCAAGTCGTAGAGTTCCTTATCATACATAGGGTATTTCAAGACTCCACAATAAATCATTTCAAAATGATAGCATATTGAGTTACATCCCTACATCAAGACCACTACCATAGCATATCCACTTGTTACGAGGGAAATCTCTCTATGGTTAGGGTAAATCACAACAAACAGATATGACTGTAGTAATCAACTCTATCCCAAAAACATGCCATATAAACCAATGTGCAAGAGAGATAAGAAAGGGACCTACCTCGTCCAGATGTTTGATGATGTCCACCATTGAGCACTTTGACCCAAAGCTTTATACCTGCAACAAGTTCTCAACAAACAAGCAGAGCAAGCATATAGTGATAATATAAAAGGTTAGCACATTAGATAGCATAATCCATCAATATACAAAACAAACATGCCCATGGATAATAACTCATATATTTGAAAGATATCAATTGGACGGGACGAGAGTATTTCTATTAATAAATGATCAGCAAAAGTGAAAATATAACAGACTTATGTGTCGGCATGGTTTGGAACTAAGAAACCAAGTTCCTTCCAACCTCCACCACTTCAATCCTCCACCAAAGGCAAGCTCATAGAAAGGAGACAATGAGGTTCTCCATCAATAAGGGAAGATCTTAGGGGATGAACACTGTGTTTAGACTTAAAGGACAAAGGGATGTAGACTCAATATGAAGTAATAATTTCTCCTGAGTAACTTTTCTCTCAAAGTTGAATTATTTCTCCCTTTTCCATAGCTCGGAATTGGCTCACTTATATCCTTCAAAATGGAACTGAAGGGCCGAGTCGAAACGTTTCCAGTATATGGAAGGCCAAGGATCAGAGATCTCCTATTGTGACATGGAAACTCGACATTTAATTTTGATTTTCTAGCATAAATCCCAATGTACGTTGATTGTAGTGGAGTAGCCTACATATACGCTTGATGTATAGTGTCCAAGATGCATACAAGTGGAAAAAATTGTATTTTTGTCTCTGGATTTTATCAACAAGGAAGATAAGTTTGCATAGGGAAATGGAATAAGGCCCTCTCTGCAAGATTTCATAGGGTGTGTCAAATCTTTCTCTAACAGATGCCCCCTAATGTGTGAGGTCAGAGGAGTATCTGCGATGGCCGAAATACATTATAAATAACCCAGAAGTGGAGTGGTAGGGAACCAGCTGGACGAACTCAGTTGCTCATTACATTCTACACTAACTTTTCATACATGGCTACCAAAAATTACACTACAGATCCATGTGAAAATATACTAAGAAAGTGTTTGTGGCCATGAATAGGCAAATACAAATGTGGTTACATGCCAATAGTTATCATAGTCATGAACAAATCCTAGTAGAACCAGTCTCAAAAATCAATCTGAAGGTATATGTATTCCATGGAGTACAATCTGATCTCCCATGATTATTGAAGTCATATAGGTATAGGTCCAATGAAAAGGAAGCAACAGCTCAGGAAAGTTGCAGCCACATAGTGATGTCT
Source organism: Picea mariana (assembly GCA_032191745.1). NCBI lineage: Eukaryota > Viridiplantae > Streptophyta > Pinopsida > Pinales > Pinaceae > Picea > Picea mariana. The sequence goes on from JASDQU010439509.1 coordinate 80,915, forward strand.
TCAAGTCTTCTACACAATCTGCCAAAGGTGCAAGTCTACATAATGTGAATAAAGGAGTTGAGGTCGAACACAATGAGACATCGTTTGATTACTAGTCATTGAGGTATACCATTAACAAATGTGAGACAACCTACCGATAATGAATGTAGGGATCAAGGCACCGAGTACATTCTTACAAGTGTGAATAAAGGAGTTGGTGTCGAACACCTAAACAATACATCGATCAGGAGACATTGATGTATTCCCAACTATCGATGGCGAGAGAGCCTGCCACTGATGACTGCAAGCCTCAAGGTACTCATAAGACTCTAGGTCTTGTTTCCAAAATAAATGGGTTAAAGTCGATGGAAAGAGACCCGTCGAAAGGAGAGAATTAAGGCATCTCTCATCAGTCAGCATGAGGTACAAAGCAGGAGCTTCATGATGTGGTGGAAATCAGATGAAGAACATGTTCACAAACCAATGACACTGTGTGTCTTTCGTGTGTTCCAAGTGCAAGTGGAACATGAAAAAGACCCTCTGAATAGCAGCCAATGATGAAAACTATTGACAAAGGTGAGGAAACCACCAATAAGGCTAATGGCATCCAAGACACTGCACGAATCCCAATGTGTGAATAGATGTCTTGTTGTCGAACACAAGGGAAACCACCCAGTCAATGACCAATGATGAAATGTTGATTGTTGGGTTCAAGGTTACCTACCAATGGTGAAAGTAGGGCCAAGGTGCATGATAGGACTACAGTATCATGTGATTCTGAGACAAACTGAGGGTATGGCCGACACACAAAGTCAAGATTTCAAAAGAGCGGCCGAAACAGGTTGATAGACTTACTTTGAACAAGAGCATGAGACATATGGAGGACTCCGACAACATAGACCTGATGATGAAACCATAAGATGCAGGAGGCATCGATGAAATTCTCTATAGGGACTGGAAGAGTAACTAGTTGGTAGAGAAGACTATGTAACGAGCTCAGCTTCCTAATTCCATGCTAATACCAAAATTATGATGATGAATGGACTCAAATAACTTTATGTTATTTTCAAAGGTGACACGACTTCTGCCGATACAAGATAATACTCCCTTCCTGCCCATCTTTTTTTGTTTTTTCATAGACAAATTAATGTTATGATACAGAGGAGGAAACGAGTGTCGCAAGTAAGAAAAACTAGTTCCAGCAATGGAACATACCTATGCTCAATGCAGGGAAGTGCATGCGGGAGATGGACACTTGGGGGAATGTTCCCTCCTAGGTATAGGGTGTCAAATTTCGAAGGATATAAAAAAGGCTCTGCTTGGTTGAGGATGAAAAATTATTGAGCCAAACGATTTATAATGCAAAGAGAGAACCAACTATAGGCTCAATACTGCAAGCAAGGGCATGAGATGCAATCACAACTTAACGCCAAAAAATTTCCCTTTTTTGTGTCTTTAAGTCTACTTGGTGTGAAAAGGGGATAAACTTGTGGCAAATAGACATATTTTCGAAACCATTTACGAGTGTGAAAAAGACAAGTTCACTCGAAAATATTTTCACTTTTTGATAACGAATCGGAAAAGAGCTTAACTAAGAATCATGACCTTTCAATTCCAATTTAACGAGTGTGAAAGGGAAAAATCACTCGGCAATATTTTCTATTTTTAGACGAGTCAGAAAAGAGCTTAACTTGGACTCGTTTGGGAGATTCTAGGTGGGAATTCCAGGGGGAGGCCAAGGTTCCCATGCTGGACTTCTGTGAAATGTCAGTACCTTACGAATAGCTAACCTAAGCTTGGTAAAACCCAAATCTCTCCAAGTCGAGGAGGATAAAGTACTAACGGAGTATATAGTCTTCGTGATGGACCGGATAATGTCTCTCACTGGAAAAGACATGGGTGGGGGCATTAGATACCCCACGAGGCCATCCCAATCGAAGGGAACTTCCTCGGGAGTTGGAGGGAGAGCACTTAGGGAGAGAATAAACCTCTCCCTTTCAGAGGGTGCAGGATCAAGAATGTTGATGACATGGTTTAAAGATGCATCACCCTCTACAAGGAGAGTAGGATTGACCAGAGATTGCACTGGTATGACCACTTATTCAATACTAGGTTGAAGAGGATGCATGATAATAGGGGTAGGGGACACGTCACCCTCGACAACGCGGGTGAGGTTAGGAGAGAATTGGAGTGGCTTTCCCACCGCATCAATCAAAGGAGAAACTGGGTGTGGGGAAACCATAGATGCCTCAGAATCTAAAGGGCCCTTGGGCGATCCCCAGGTTTCTGGTATCTCAGCAGTGGCTGGAAAAAGACGAGTAAGGTGATCTCCTTCGCAAGTCCTGCAAAGGATTTTAGGCTTACGTCTGAGGCATTAAGGCTTCTCAATTCCCCCAGCGTCATTCACAATGGTTGGTGACATGCTTTCAATAAGACAAGCAGAGGCGAGAGAATCATCTCCTACATTGTGTACAAAGGTTGGAGAAGTTACATTGATAAGACTTCTGGTGACTAAAGTGGTGGCCCCAGCATAACTAGCAGTAGTTGGGTGCAGGTGATTAACATGACTCGCATAGGTTTTTGACTCATCTCCAACATTACTAGCAGAGGTTGGTGATGGAGCTCAATTATGACTGGCAGTGATTGGACTAGCGGTGAGTGGTGGCATTTGATTCCAAGGTCCAGGGAAATATTGGCTTTGAAACATTGCAGGCCGGGAAGGATCTTGGTTTACCCCTTGTCCCTGTCTGGAAAGGTGGTATCTTTCGTTGAATTGATCCGAAGAGGTTTGTATGGGCATCATTACCGAAGTCTGTGAAAAGGCAGAAGTATGATAAGAGTTACTCAAGTAAGGATATATTTTTCCCCCTTGTGAAGGGGTTATGCAAAGAGGGTAGCCTAAACCGTAAAATTGATTATCCCCGTATGAAATAACCGGGGATACATGGGAAAAGTGTTCGAAGGAACTGATGTGGTGGCCAAAGTATACATGGATGGAGTGTAATAAATAGAATAAGCACCCATTTGAGTATTGGCTCCTGAAAGAGCATAACTAGGACTGGATCCATAAGAGGGGAGCTTCCAACCTCCTGTTGTCAAAGATGGTTGAGGGACATGACTCATATGAAACGAAGGCATAGGCATCGGGGCCATGGTGCCCCTGGATCCAATGTTAGGATTCATATAAGTGGACCAGGGAGAGGATTGCACGGGTGAGGGCATATCAATAGAAAAATGGCTAGAGGCCCAAGGCGTGGACTGAGTATCATAGTTCTGTATACCATTATAAAAAGTGGAAGGATTTGTCCCCATGAAATGAGTAGGCATCATAGGGTGGGTAGCGGTAAATGAGGGAGAAAAAGGAACTCCACTATCCATGATAATGAAAACTCAGTATAGACTCCTAAGGTCAACTAGTAGTCAAAGAGCACACCAAAATTCAAACGGCCAAAATGCATGCAAATGGGGTAAAGTGGTTGAGTGGCCTCCCTCCCTAAAGAAGGTATGTCTCACCCAAGAGGGGCCTGAGACTCCCTGCTAAAGATCGGAGGTAACAGAATCAGTTATAAGGGCCCTCGTGGGATTAACAACCAGTCGGTCAGATCCCACTAGAGAGGTAATCCTCCACAAAGGTTGTGTGTTGTATGACCCTTATCTGACCCAAGGTACCTGCAGAATAACCCCTGCAAGTAACCTATGAGACACCTAAGTCAAGCAATTAATAAACCAATGTATAATCAATGCACAGGTGAGCAGTCGTAAGTCAGGTCCACCATATGGGTACGGTAGCAAAGCCCGAAACCTTGAAAGCACTGCATCTCACGGACGTAAGGGCACTAACAAGATCCCCAGATATGAATAGATCCCCATAAATATCTCTGACGCTAGGAAGACATTGGGGGGATATCCCTTCAACCAAATTCGTGCTACCTCTTGATTAACTCTGGTGTGAGCGGAGCCTCCTGATATTACCAATTATACAATGTATTTCTCCACTCCCTGACTCAAACACATATGTTGATTTAATTTCCTTAGAGAAGTTTACTCACAAAATCCTATTCCAAGGCACTAAATCCTGGGCTAGTTTGTGAACCCTAGAAAATAAAATTGTTACTAATAAATTTTAAATTATAGCATTGATTTTATGGCTGTGATTACTCAAAAAGGTATGGTATTGAAACTCATGGTGTTATGACTCTGCAAGAAAAGTAAATATAAAAATGATGCAAAGTCCTAACTTTAACTTTCGATGAATGATATGCTTCTAAAAACCAATGCAATTTTCAAATTCAACTCTGTAACTCAGAAGTAAAATGCAATATTTCACTATATGTACTAAGCTAATGATAAACATTCAAAAGAAAAAAATGCCAAGCAATGAAAAATGCCTATTTTTTGTATTTTCAATATATCAAAACTGAAAATGCATGGACTAAAAAGTAACTTGATATATAACCCTACTGTGTATAAAAGAGATAACTCAAGCAGGATACCAAGCAACAAAACACCTAGCCCAATGTGTAAGGACAATAAAAAATGAAATGATGAAGAGAAAGACTTCGCCTAGAAATTCAACCAAAAGAGGGTTTCATGACATCCCACAAGCACTCAACAAACACTACAGAGACCCAAGAAGGTTCGGGAAGCATCAAATCCCTCCTAGCAAACACCAAACCAAGCAAAAAGGCAAGGCAAACTGATGTACACGATTGTTTAGGCAAACAAAGCGTATATACATAGCTTGCATTGAGACAGCCCGTGTGTATACGTGATTGTCAAGGCAAAAGGTGTGTATATGCTTTAAAACAAGGCCATGCAAGGGAGAAAGGATGAAAACTCAGACCCAGAGTGAACAGAAGCTACCAAGCAATGATACGACAAGAACCACAATAGAAACGAGAGAAATCTAAGGAGAAAATTACTTCAAACCCTAAGAAAGAAGATTCATCCCCAATGGAGTCACCAATTCTATTACGAGGGAAATCTCTCTATGGCTAGGGTAAAACCACAACAGACGGATATGAATGCAGAAATCAACTCTATCCCAAAAACATGCTATATAAGCCAATGTGCAAGTGAGATAAGAAAGGGACCCACCTTGTCTAAATGTTTGATGATGTCCATCGTTGACCAATTTGACCCAAATCTTTATACCTGCAACAAGTTCTCAACAAACAAGCAGAGCAAGCATAAAGTGATAATATAAAAGGTTATCACATTAGATAGCATAATCCATCAATATACAAAACAAACATGCCCATGGATAATAACTCATATATTTGAAAGATATCAATTGGACGGGATGAGAATATTTCTATTAATAAATTATCAACATAAGTGAAAATATTACAGACTTCTGTGTCGGCATGGTTCGGAACCAAGAAACCAATTTCCTTTGAGTTGGGACTCCACCACTTCAATCCTCCACCAAAGGCAAGCTCATAGAAAGGAGACAATGAGGTTCTCCATCAATAAGGGAAGAGGTTAGGGGTTGAACATTGTGTTCAGACTTAAAGGACAAAGAGATGCAGACTCAATATGAAGTAATAATTTCTCCAGAGTAAATTTGCTCTCAAAGTTGAATTCTTTCTCCCTTCTCCATAGCTCGAAATTGGCCCACTTATAGCCTTCAAAATGGAATTGAAGGGCCGAGTCAGAATGTTTCCAGTATATGGAAGGCCAAGGATCAGAGATCTTCTATCGTGACATGGAAACCTGACATTTAATTTTGACTTTCTAGCACAAATCCCAATGTACACGGGTAGTAGTGGAGCAGCCTGCATATATGCTTGTTGTATAGTGTGCAAGATGCATACAAGTGGAAAATTTTGTACTTTTTTCTCTGGATTTTATCAACAGGAAAGATAAGACTGCATAGGGAAATGAAATAAGGCCCTCTCTGCAAGATTGCATAGGGTGAGGCAAATCTTGCTCTAACACCACTTGCATCCATCTCCACTTTGAAAGGATTATAAAAATTAGGCAATGTAAGAACTAGTGCTTCACTGATCTTTTGTGTCAATTTATTGAAAGATTTATACCAATTCTTTCCCCACTAGAAAATTTTGCCATAGGTTGTTCTAGCATGGAGTGGCATAGATACAACTAAAAAGGATGCTATAAACTTTCATAGGTATTGTGTTACCCCAACAAAGCTACCAACCTCGGTGAAATTAGTAGAAATTAGCCTCTTGGAGATGGTCACCATATTCGCAGGATTTATCATGAGTTCCCCTCCACCAATCACATACCACAAATACACTAATGACTACTACGAAAAATCACATTTCTTAAATTTAGACAATAGCTTATGTTTTTACAGAGTCTCTAACACCTGCATGAGATGTGAGATATGATCTTACAAGGTAAAGATACAAACCAATATATCATATAAGTACTGTAATTTTTTCCATCCCTAGGTGAATGTTGTCCTAATTTTCTCTCATTAAATGCAGAAAATTAAATTTATAAGCATTACATCAATCACAAAGTAGTTGAAAAACAAACAACGAAATAAATAAAACACATACACGGGGATTTCTCCTTCTAATCAACTTTTCAATCCTTTGATAAAAGCTTACAAGGTGACCTATGCATCATGCTTTAAAATAAAAAAAAATATGGTAATTAAATCACCTCAAATAGAAGTGTACAACTTATGTAGAAGAGGGTACAGCTACAGGAGTACATCCTACTATTTTTCTATCGTTTTTGGACATCAAATCACTCTTTGTCCCATCTCAACACTGAGGCACACTTCAACAATACATTGTATGGCCATATCTGAAGGTGTATTGCTAGATAAGAAGATGTATGGAATGTGCATAAAGAAAATATAGCTAAAGCAGTGGTATTATGTAAGGTACCATATCTATTATATGATCATCAAAGAGAAATATTGCAAAGAATAACAGTGAAATAGCAATAGAAAATGAGATACTGTAGAGATCAATAGTGAAACAACAAATTATATGGAACCACAACACCAAAATTATACCTTTATTGATAGGAAACAATGTTCACTTCCCTCTTCAATGGGGGTACCTCCAGCAGAGTAGAGCTCTATTACAATAATTCTCAAGAAAAACCTATCATGCCCTCGACTCCTATTTGTACTAAATCTATCTACCAAGAGAACAATCTAGAGGAAGATATTTGTAGAATCGGAAGCTTCTATTAGGTCTTCTTACATTTGACTTATTCTTCCTTATTACTAGGCTTTATTAATATTGGTCTTTATTACATGGAAAATATATTATTCTACCTACATGAGAGGTTAGGGAGGTTAGGTCCCTAACATGCCTTCCCCCTTAAAAACAGCCTTGTCCTCAAGGCTTGAGATGAGGAAATTATTGTAGAATGGTAGTTGTCTCCTAGGTGGTATCGTCTGGACTTGTATCTTTCCACTAAACTAACACTTCCTTGATGGTGAATTGATGGAGACGATGCTCATGTTGGTCCAAGACTGCTTGTGGATGCAACCAAATGGATCCTTCTTCATCCAACTCAGGAAGACTAGTTTGAGTTTGGCACTTAGTTCCAATCACCTTCTTCAAGCAAGAGACACGAAAAGCAGGATGGATGTTAGAATGACTGGGCAATGATAATTTATAGGCCACCTATACCACGCGCTTGAGAACTATAAAAGGACCATAAAATTTGGGTGTCAGTTTCTGACAATGGTCGGCCTTGAGTTAAGTCTGCTTATAAGGTTGCAGTTGAAGAAATAATTGGTCCCATTCAACAAATTGGCATTCAGAGTGACCTTGATCTGCTTGTTGCTTCATGAAATTCTAAGTCATCACCAAATTCTCTTTGAGGGTATGTAGAATAGCCTCTTGAACTATAAGAGTTTGTTCAACTACTTGGACCTTCAAGACACTGAGCATGTATGAAATAATTGAAGGTGTCTTCTGTCCAGATACTGCTTCAAAAGGAGTCATGTGAATAGTTGTATGGTAAGAAGTGTTGTACCACCATTCAAGTAAAGGCAACCATTGAGCCCATTGATTTTTCATTTCAGATGCAAAACACCTTAAATATGTTTCCAAACATTTGTTGACAAATTCAATTTGACCATCAATCTGGGGATCATAGGTGATGCTAAGATGCAACTGGGTGCCCTATAGCCTGAACAGTTCTCGCCAAAAATTGTTGGTGAAAGTGGGATGTCTATTAGAAACAATAGAATGAGGCATGTTGTGAAGATTGAAGACATGATCCATGAAATGATGAGCCACCATGGAGGCAGTAAATGGGTGTTGAAGAGAAAATAAATGAGCATACTTGGAAAGTCAATTAACTACCACAATGATGACGCACTTATTGCCTGATTTAGGTAAGCCAATAATTAAATCCATGGAGATATCCCTCCAAATAGTGGTTGGAATTGGAAGTGGTTGGAGTGTTCCAGGTGCTTTGACTGTTTCTCCCTTTTTATGTTGACACACATCACATTATTCCACAAAAGCGCAAACATATTGTTTCATACCATCCAAGAAAAAGGAGTGTTTGACCCATTCATACGTTTTGGTAAACCCTAAGTGCCCAATTGAGGGTGTAGCATGAAGCTCAAAAAGTACTGTGGATTTACGTTGTGACTAGTGAATTAAATACAGACAAACTTTATAGCGAAGCTCATCATTGTGCCGAGAGTATTGTTTGGAAATTGGAGCATTGGCTTGCAATTTTTGGATCAAACGTGAAATTTTGGGATCTTGTAGCCATTCCTGGCAAACTTCTTGGAGCCACTCTAGTACAATGAAGGAGAAGGAAAAAAGAGACCCTTTATCTTCATATTTCCGAGAAAGAGCGTCATCCACCACATTGTCTTTCACTTTCTTGTAGATGATCTCATAATCATATCCAAATACTTTAGTAACCCAATTTTGTTGCTCCGGGGAGGAAGGACGTTGCTCCATAAAATACTTGAGGATCTGATTATATGTCTTAATTTGGAAACGTTTCCCCAATAAATAAGGGTGCCAAAGATCTAATGCATTCAGAATAGCCAACATTTCCTTTTCATAGATTGATTGTCCCAAATTTCACTCTGACAATTGTTTGCTGGTAAAGGCTAAAGGTCGGCCATATTGCATAAGGACTACTCCAATTCCTCTCCCAAAAGCATTACATTCTAGGACAAAGGTCTTTGTGAAGTCAAGAAGCACTGGGACAGGAGTGTTGCACATGGCCTCCTTCAAGGCTTGAAAGGCCTAATCAGTTGTTGGAGTCCAAATGAAAGAATTATTTTTAAAAAGAGAAATAAGAGCAATCACAATCTTTCCATAATTCATAACAAACATTTGATAATATCATATTAAACCCAAAAAACCACCCAATATTTTGAGAGTCTTGGGGCGAGTCCAATCCTGCATAGATTCAATCTTCTTAGGATCCACCCTAACACCTACCTTGCCAACAAGATGACCCAAGTACTCAACTTTCGATGCTCCAAAATCACATTTAGATTGTTTGAGGAAAAGTTGGTGCTTAGAGAGTAGATGAAGAACTTTATCCACATGAGTAAGATGGTCTATCCAGGTTTTACTATAGATGAGAATATCATCAAAGAAAACTAAGACAAAAGGACGGAGAAAAGGACGGAAGACATGATTCATGAGACTTTGGAAAGTTGATGGGGAATTACAAAGTCCAAAGGGCATGACTAAGAACTCATAGTGACCCTCATGAGTGCAAAAAGCAGTATTGGAAATGTCTTCTTCTTTCATGCAGATATGGTGATAGCCGGACCGAAGATCAATTTTAGTGAAGTATTGATATTATCAATGATAGGGATCGGAAACTTGTCTTTGATGGTGAGCTTCTTGAGGGCACGAAATTTTGGACACATGCACCAAGTACCTTCTTTCTTGAGTACCATGACTACCGAAGAGGAATAGGGGATGGTACTATGGAGAATAACACCTACAAAAGCAATTCTTGAAAAAAAATCTCAATTTCATTCTTTTGGTAAAATAGATGACGATAAGGGAGAACATTTCACGGAAGACTACCTGGGATGAGAGGAATGGAATGATAATGAACACCAGGAGAAGGAGGAAGTCCCTAGGGGTTGGAAAAAATAGCTTGGTGTTTGGAGATGAAACATTGGAGGTCAGGATGCACCAAAGGTGTCCCAATGACTTGAATAGCATGGAGTTGGGAAATTATGTTAGAATGACCTTTTTGAGGAGATTTTCCATTCGATGGGAACTGATGATCTCAGGAGAATCGGTTGTGATTCCTTGGAACTTGTATTGTTGAGTTTCCTACTGGAATTGCATGGTTAATTTCTTAAAATCCATGAGGATGGGACCAAGGGTACATAATAATTATACACCAAGCACAATATCGCAACCACCCATGTCTATAGAAAACATATAAGATTCCAAGTTTTACTACCCAATTTGGAGACGTACATTTTCACAACACCCACCACATTTCATGGAACCTCCATTGTAAATCATGATTTGAAAGTTATTGATCACTGCATGGACATAGAAATGGGTTTCTTTGGCAATGCGATGATGAATAAAACTATGGGTGATTCCATTTTCAATTAATATGATGACCTTTATGTTCTTAATGTAACCAATGAGCTTGATGTTTTGGGGAGCAGAGAAGCCAGTGAGAGAATTCAATGAAATTGATCGATTCTACTTTGGGTGGATCAGATGGTGGAGTAATATCGGTTGGCTCGGTTAATTCTGCAATAGGGGGGTTCTCTACCTCTCCTTCATAAACATCCTCAAAGATGGCCATAAACAACTTGTGTTCCTTACAATTGTGCCCTGGAAAATATTTTTCATCAAAATTATAACAAAGGGCCTTCAGTTGGCATTCGTCCATTTCAACCTGAGTTAATTTATGGATCTTGAGAGGAGTGGGAGAAGGATTTGGGTTGGTAGGGTGAGTGCGAGGAATAAACAAAGGTTTGTGTGTTTGGGTAGACACTGTTGATACTGAGAGGGGGGTGAATCAGTATCAAGTACAATTTAAAACCTTTTTCAACTTATACTTAAACCATTCAACTATATCCAATGAGAAATGAATAATAGTATAAGAGTTACACCAATACACCACAATACACCATGCACA
>JASDQU010439510.1:7863-19116 GCA_032191745.1 Picea mariana
TACAAAGCCAAATTAATTCACACAATCAAACTTACTGTGGTGTATCAACAGGAGGAGAAACCCCCTTGCTTACCAATTGCATTTCAGAATTCTGAAGAACATGTCTGACAAAATCCTCTTTGGATAGAGGCTTATGATAAACCTTAAATCGATGTCCATTCACGACAAAGGGACTCTGATTCTCATCAATAGTCTTTATCTTAACTAAACCATTGTCATAAACTGTATCAACTTCATTGGGTCCCAACCATTTAGTAGACAATTTACCTTTAAAATTATTGAACCTACTATCATACAGGAGGGCCCAATCACCTGATCGAAAAGACTTCTTCTTGATGTATTTGTCATGCCATTTAGTCCTTTGTTATTGTATAAGGGTGGTCCTTTGAATATCATCTTGTCTGATCTCATCAAGCTCATTCAACTGTAATAGCTTCTATTTTTGAGCCTCATCCAGATCCATCTCTAGTTGCATGGCAGTCCTGAGCATTTTTACTTGAAATTCTATGGGAAGCAACACATGCTTCCCATATACCAACTCATAAGGTGTATGGCCTGTTGTGTTTCTCCAAGCTGTCCTATAGGCCCATAAGGCCTCAGGAAACCTATCAACCCAATCTTTGTGATRTAGCTRAACAGTSTTGGTAAGAATAKCYTCTATCACCTTGTTAGTTGATTCCACTTGCCCATTTTCTTGAGGGTGATAAGGCAAAKATTTTCTATGTTTGTTTCTACACTGTTTAGTAAGAKCTTTGACCAAATTGGAAGTGAATTTGGTTCCTTGGTCAGTTACTATTTTTMGAGGTACACCAAAGYGAGTAAATATTTCTTCAAAGAGAAAGTCTACAAGAGATTGTTCATTAGTAGAATATAAAGCTTTAGATTCCACCCATTTGGTCACATAATCTRTGYAGAYCAAGATGCACTTGTTCCTTCGAGATATAGGGTTAATGGKTCCTACAAAATCCAAAGCCCATTTTTCAAAAGGTTCAATTACTACCTGAGCTTGGAGGGGCATCTCATCAACTGCAGTAGGTTTTCCCATCCTTTGGCAATAATCACAGCTGGCCACATACTTCTTTGCATCCTTGAAAATAGTTGGCCAATAGTAGTCRGACTGTAAGATCTTGTATTYTGTCCTTTTATCAGCAAAATGGCCTCCACATGTACCATCATGACAAGATTTGAAGATATCATGCATCTCATCCTCCTGGACACACCTTTTGATTACCAAATCAGGCCCAGTTTGGTATAAACAATCATCATGTCACATGTAATTGGCACTTAGCTGGATAATTATTTGTTTTTCTCGGGAGGACAAATTCTGAGGTAGCTTTCTTGTTACAAGATATTTGGCTACATCTGCATACCAAGGAATGTAAGTAGAAATAGAAAATAGAGTCTCATATGAAAAATCATCATCTACTGGAGTATTATCACCTGTATGAATGAGTCTAGATAAGAAATAAACAACTAAATTATCTTTTCCAGGCCTATCAATAATGGTGATATTGAATTCTTGCACTAATAACAACCATTTAGTCACTCCAGCACTTGTAACGGGTTTGTTCATAAGAAATCTGATGGCTGAATGGTCGGTATGTACAAAAACTTCATACCCTGTTATGTAGTGTCTGAACTTGTTAATGGCATGTACCACTGACAATAATTCTTTTCCAGCGACAGTGTAATTTACTTCAGTAGATGAAAGATTCTTGCTGACAAAGTATATAGCATATGGAATCTGGCCTTCCCTTTGTCCTAAAACAACCCCCAAAGCTGTATTCGAGGCATCTGTGCAGATATGAAAAGGAAGAGACCAGTTTGGTCCTCTCAAAATAGGGGGCACTTGAAAGTTTTGTCTTTAAAATTTCAAAGGAGAATTGACATTGTTCATTCCAACAAAATTCATCCTCTTTTGCTAACAGTTTAAATAGTGGGGCAACTATATTTGTAAATTTTTGGATGAACCTCCTATAATAACCAGCACGCCCTAAAAAGATTCTGACTTCTTTCTGTGAGCTAGGGATTTTGATTTGGGAAATGATGTCAATCTTGGCAGGGTCTACTCTTATTCCAGTACTGGAGATGTGGTGACCTAAAACAATTCCTTCAATGAACATCACTCTAGATTTTTCATGACTAAGGGAAAGGTTGGTTTTTTACACCTAATAAATACTTTCTCCAAATTGTCCAATGCCTGCTGGAAATCATCCCCATACACCGTGAAGTCATCCATGTAGACTTATACATAGTCATGGGTCAAATCAAAGAAAATGGCCAAGACGACCCTTTGAAAGGTAGTAGGGGCATTACACAAACCAAAAGGAAGAACCCTATATGCATAGGTCCCCCATGGGCAAGTAAATGTGGTTTTGTCCTTGTCTTTTGGTGAAATTTGGATCTGATCATAACCACTAAACCCATCCAAGAAAGAAAAACACCTCTTCCCAGACAAAGTGTCCAAGACCTAGACTATGAAAGGAAAAGGAAATTAATATATGTAGGTATCCTTGTTCAATTCTTGAAAGTCCAAACAAATCCTCCATTTACCATTTTTCTTAGGGACAATAACTAATGGGGATACCCACTTGCTATCCGATATAGGGTAAATGAAATTGGCATGCAGGAGTTTATGGAGTTCTTCTTTCACTATGTATTTTAAGGATAGATTCATTCTTCTTTGGGGTTGCCTAACAGGTCTGATTTGGTCATTAACGTAAATATGATGCATACAAGTGTCTGGGTGGATCCCTTTCATGTCAAAGTAATCCCATGCAAAAGCACCAGATTGCCCTTGAATCATTTGAATTGACTTTTGTTGCTGAACTATTTCTAAGCTAGCATTGATATACAAGGATTTTCCGGGGCTGATTTCAACAGCCTAGACACCTGATTCTTTCCCTTAATCTACTTGTGAAATGGTGGCTATTGTAGAGGTGGATGGGTGCCAGATTTCTTATAATTCACAGCTGAAGATATGTGTGTATTCAGGAAAAGATTGAGGGTATTTAATGCATTCTGTATCAACAAAAAATAGGCCTAAGATTTGTTCTTTAGTTTTCTCTTGAACTCCTTTTACTTGTTCGAGTGTCAACAAGGGCTGAGTACAGTCCTCCTCCCCTTAGGGATTCTCCAACCAGAGAGGAACTTCAATGGATGGTTAGGCAGGAGGAAAGAGGATAAGTTTTTGAGTTTGGGTGCCATTGGAAATTGTCATTTCTATAGACCGACAACTAATAAAGGCATTAGCAGTGGCCAACCAAGGTCGGACAAGCACTATTGGATGTCCTGGTTTGGAGGATTTGGAACAAATTACTAAGAAATCCACAGGGTATTCCCATGAGGCTAAAGTAACTGTTATATCATCTAGACTTCCTGTTGAGTTGATGATTGATTTGTCTGCTAGTTCCAACAAAGTCTGTGTTGGTCTTAGGTGATTTAGTTGCAACGTTTTCATGGTGTCAACCAACATAACATTTATTGCTACTCCTAGATCAATAAGTGTGTTTGGCAAAGAAATATCGTTAATCTCTAAGGTCACCACTGGGTTTCCTGGATCATTATATTTGGATGGAATTTTTGATATAAATTTTGATAATTTTCCAACCACCTGTATAACAAAAGGCTCCTTCCTCTTTCTCTATTGGCCCTTGACCAAGTTTTGGGAGTTTCTTGGTCATGTTGACGTATTTTGGGACTTCGATAGCTTGTCAAAGGAGGAGCACAAGTCGAAGCGGAGATCATGGGATCTCGGCCCCCTTTTAAGCCTCTTTTTGGGTTTTTGGGAATATGTAACAGGAAAGGGATTTCGACCCATGGGTTTACCCATGTTAAGGCCTATTTTGTATATAAATAGATCCCTAGGCTAGGAAGAAGAGGGGAGACGAATGAAAGGCTAAGTGCTAGACCTAAGTTATGTGAATGTATGCTAAGTGCAAGTAGGGTTTTTGGATTCTTTGTGTAGGATTGTAAGAGGCTTGTAGAGTTGAGTGCAAGTGGTTGTGACAGATTGAGTGCTGTAACGCAAGGGAGAAGGATCTAGCAAGCTGCACATATCTTCTGTCCTGTGTGGAGTAAGGGTTTTGAGGCTTTGTGTTGTAATAGATTGACTGAAGGCAATAAATAAGAAGAGTTGGTGGACGTAGCCCTAGGAGGGGGGTGAACCACGTAAATCTTGTGTTGTCTCGCTTTGTGCTTTACCTTAATGTGTTTATGTCTTCTTTGCTAAGTGCTTGTATACGGTAGATTAGTGTGAATATTGCGAGGCTCTATTTTATCAGTGAAGTAGATAAAGATTGCATGTTAAAGAACTGAAGGTGCTAAATGCTTTATTAAGTAATACAATCACAGATATGTGTCCCAGCTAAGGTTGCAGACACTTGAGTCTTGCAACCACCCCTATCTCTACCTCAAGTGAGACTTCATCTGCTTCGTAGGTGTTGTCGAAAGGGCTGGTAGTTAGAGTTTTGTTGGTGTGCTATTGTAGCGTTAAACCCTGGGTCTACCCCTGTGCCAACAAATGGTTTCATTGCCGGGACTGAAACTGTGATTTTTGGGAACTAAGGAAGAAGAAAATTTGTGCAAAGATTCGATCTAAAAGTGTGAAAGCTCTGTGCGTAGATCTGTTTCCCTAGTGCGCAAAATTTTACTTGACCTGTGAAGCTTTGTGCTAAGAGGAAGGTCAGATCTGAAGAAAAGAAGTCCAATCTGTAGAAAGGAAGGTCAGATCTCAAGAGAGGAAGTTTGATATGAAGAATAGAGGTAAGATCTGTAAGCTCTGTGCTATGATAAATGTAAGAATAGTTAAAAAGTCTTAAATATGAAATCTTTGTGCTTTGTAAAAGTAAGATAAGTGGAAATTTTTGTTTCTAGAGTATGAATCTAGGTATGTTTGATAGATTTTGTCCTAGCTTAAAAACTAGGGCACTAATAGATGAAAGAAGATTTGTTCTGAATAGATCTGATAAGAATCATGAAAGATATGTTATACCTATGCTTAGAAAAAATATTTGGACTAACAAATGGATGCAAGATCCTAGAAAGAATTTGTTTCAGGTTAGCTCATATGATCCTAGTGCGCAGTACAGAAGAAGCTGGGGATCATTTAAAAGGAAGAGAGGATTAACCCTCTATTACAGTTGTAGAAGGACAGGACATCTTGCTAAGGAATGCCCTGGTGGAAGACCTAGTTGTCTTTGTTGTAAATCTCTAGACCATGAAGTATTGGATTGGCCTAGAATGATCACTAAGCTTGAAGGAATGAACCTGAATCAAGAGAACCCTAAGGCAGATCCAAAAAAGGTAGAACCCTAGAAAGAATCAGATAAAGTATTGATACAGATGAAAGAAGCCTTGAATGAACACCGACATGTCAGCTTATCAGAGATCTTCAAAGAGAAGGAATGCATTGAATCAAGAATAGAAGACTTCGACATTGACTGTGTTCTGGATGAGGAAACATAGTATTATGCCAGAGAGAACCTGGGAAGCTATAGGAAGGCCTGCTATGATCCCTTCACTAGGAGGAATAGGTTTATTCAAAGGAAAGCTAGTAAACCTATGTGGAAGGCTCGCTTGGATACCTATGGCTGTCAATGGAACTTCGACAGAAGAAGACTTTGAGATTAATAAATTTGTTGAAGATAGCGCCCCGTTTACCATGTTAATAGGAAAACCTTGGATTGATAGAGATCAAGCCAGACGAAAGGAAGAAGAAGAAGTTTTGGAATAGTAGAAGCAAGAGTTAAAAGAATTTATGACTAGAATGATCGTGCACTTGATTGAGGAACAGGAGAGAAGATCGTAGATATTTAATACTAGAATCCTGGATGTCAAAGCTAAGAGACCACTAGAGGATCCTCAGAAGATTGAATTACCTATCCCAGACATAGAAGAAGTATTATCCAAGAACCCTAGGAAAGAATTTCAATAGTGCAAAGTAACTAAGATGAAAGACGAAAATAATCAGTATAAGAAAAGCATTACCGAGACGAAGCTCACTGGAAAGAAGGCTAGAAAGTTAAGAAAGAAAAGAGTTAATACTGAAAGGTTACATGAGGTTCTAGAGGAGACCTCGTAGAAAGAAAAATTGCAGAATTGGAGCTTCGCTGAGATATTAGAACAACGACACATGGTACTTCGCCATGACGAAGCAATACAGTCGTTGGGGCTGATATATTCGTTTGACTTCCGCTCCGAACAAAAAGAAAAGCAATACAATTTCATCATTCGACTGTTGGAACGTGCCATAACGGATCGAACAGGAGTTGATGGAGGCTCATACCCATTGCAATCCAACCGTTTTCAATTTACATATTTAGCTCGTTGCGCCATGCACCGAGGACACTTTTGCCAATTGAGAATTCGAGCTCACAGACTAAGCCGAGTTTATACAGTGATCATTGTGCTCTCGTTCTCTATCTCATTACCATGTGTGAGTTGTTCCCCGATCCCGCAAATTGTTTATCCCGAGTGCGTATGTCGGAAGCATTGAGTGCTACAGAGAAAGCCGATGAGGAAGTTTTGATCGACTTGATGACAGAGAGAGTCATGTCGGAGTGAGGGTTGTCTACAGGTGTACAAGCATTGTCGACGAGAGGACTGCAAGCCTCTCCTTCCACTGCTTGAGCCGGTCCATCTCGGCCAGTTGATGAGAAATGAACGAAGCACATAGAAGATGTCGCGAATTCTAAGCTGATTCCAAGCATTCTACATACTTATCTACCACCTCTGAGCGACGCCATCAATCGTGACAGTGTACCCCATGAATTTGAGTATGCTTTGATCACTGCGTACCTTCTGAAAGAAGTGCACACAGTTTGTGCCGACCAGGATAAGCTCACGGCGTTTAAGTTTAGTGACTTCAACCTTGACGACATGAAGGTTTACAGTATGCTCGCCCCTCATAAATATCTGACGCAAACAAAAGGAAAGAACTCCAAGATTATCGCTCAGTCATGGACCATGAACCTCGCACAGTCCACACTGCTTAATGTAATGGAGATTCCTCAATTCAGGAGGCATCAAGAAGTGAATGCCTGCGTTAAGTTGCTGCTGTCCTGCTATCATGGAGGATACTTATGGTTGAATCGCCGCATCAAAGTGGATCCGACTTTGATTAATTGGATCACAGGGCTTAGCATGCAAGGCCTTGACCCATAGTATTTCTACCCCGGAAAGACCCCAGATCGCACTCTCGCACAATGAATAAAGGATACTTACGGTGATGTAGAGAAGGGAATGCGAGGCTACAAGGTAGCCTCTATCCAGAGTGGCGCAATGCACCTTTCCCGTCAGCTGATCGCAGACAAGCTAGTTCACAAGAACCGACCGAACCAAGTAACTAGATTCGTAGTCGACCTCGCAGGGAAGTGCGCGGAAGGACTACAAATGATTTAGGTGAAATACCTTGTGAACCAGCTAGAACTAGATTGCAGGGATGCACAGGATCAAGGATACAAATTCCACTTCAACAGGCTTCTTATCCTGATCGCTTTCATCGCATGGGAGATGACGGAAGGTGCGACCTTCCCGGACACTAAGCCATTTGAACCTCTGGCCGCGAAGTTCAGTATGATGTGGTACTCCAGTGACATGAACAAGCAGTGGCAATCAAATGCCGTCTTCCACATGTATTATAACCAGTTGAAGGTAGCCATACAGGCCACGCCTCGCATAACCCCAAACACACTTCATAGATTTAGACCGTTAATGAAATTCAACGTAGACCACCATTTTATCTATATCACAATGCACGCTGATGAGCATAAACAATAATTACAATCATACTACAAGTTAACGGAGGATGACTTGGAGGAGATTACCAAGGAATGGTCGACGAACCTCCTTGTTCCAGTGGACCTCGTAGAGATGTCCGATGTTGACAGCCCCGAAACTGCGTTGGATACAGCCGGACCTAGAAAGATAAAGAAGACCGAAGAGGTCCACAATTTAGACAGTGTATCCGTGAAGACCTCGTCTATCTCAGTCGAGCAAGGAGGTGATGGCACAAAAATAGAACAGAAGAAAGGCGAGGTTACACCGCCAAGAGACGAGGAGGATCCCTCGAATAAAAGGAAGGTTTCCCCTCTGAAAACTTCTTCAAGGAAGAAAATGAAAGCAACTAGAACCAAATTCGAGACCACCCTCACCTCAAACGACTTCGACTTCATCGTCGCTGCATTGAACGATTCTTCACTGGAGATAACAGAGAATCAGGAATCCAAGCAGGAGGAGGTGTTCAGTCACATGAAGGCCGAGCTTCATGAAGTGGAGCAGGCACTACAGTCCAGCCGCGCAGTATCCACTGTGCCCCTAACAGTTGGAACACCAGAACTAGGTGATGAGCCTACTCAATTACAATGGATTGCCAATACAGTCGAAGATCTCCTTCAACGAGCTCAAGAAGAAACAGTGCAAGCCACCCAGGCTCTGGCGCAAGCAAAGGGAGATATACTATAACAAAAAAACAATACAGAATGAGAAAAACTTGCTCTCCAAGCAAAGTGGGATGAAGAGAAAGCAGAGCTACAACAAAGCAAGGAACAGTTGCTCGCCGAGCAACTTGAAGTTAAGGAAAGGGTCAACAGAGCACTTCGCTCTGTGACAATCGTCGAAGTATAGACCAAAGAACAAGTTCCACAGCAGGTAGCACAACTCGTAGAGGTAATCCAGAAGCTCCAACAACGCATTGCAGATCTAGAGCTCCGTGCTATACCCGAAACCCCTCAGGAGATAAGAGACCAACGAGAAGCAACTGCTTGTAGCATAGTGGGTAGATTAAAATCTCTTGCCTTGGAGTGCAAGAAACTAAGTAACCAGAGTGCTCAGACATATGAAAACCTTACAGAGAATCTAGAATTACAGGCGCTGGAGTTGCAGCTCTAGGAAGAAAAACAACATGTGGATACACTACAGGCACAATTGAAGGCCCGGTCAGCAGTAGATAGAATGAAGAGGTCTCATGAACAACGCAGAACTCAACAACAGATTCATATGATTCAAAGCAAAGTGATGGAAGTCACTCAACGAATCCAATCTGTGCAAGATAAGGCATGCTTGTTGTTTTCCTAGATCGAGAGCCAAGGAGTAGAGCTAGAACAGGTCATCCTCACAACAGAACAACGCCTGGAAGGACCGGTGAATGATGCAGTGATCCAGGAGCTCACCGAGAAAGAGGCCACAACAAAGCAACAAGTCGAAGCAGCTTGGGCCAAGCTCGAGGCATTCGAGGTAGAACTGCTCAGACTTGAGTGACTCGAGGTGAGTCACAGGTGAGTGTTGGGGGCTTGTTGGCCCTTGACCAAGTTTTGGGAGTTTCTTGGTCATGTTGACCTATTTTGGGACTTCGACAACTTGTCGAAGGAGGAGCGTAATTTGAAGCGGAGATCATGGGATCTCGGGCCCCTTTTGGGCCTCTTTTTGGGTTTTTGGGAATATGTAATGGAAAAGGGATGTCGGCCCATGGGTTTACCCATGTTTAGGCCTATTTTGTATATAAATAGATGCCTATGCTAGGAAGAAGAGGGGAGACGAATGAAAGGCTAAGTGATAGACCTAAGTGATCTGAATGTATGCTAAGTGCAAGTAAGGTTTTTGGATTCTTTGTGCAGGATTGTAAGAGGCTTGCAGAGCTAAGTGCAAGTGGTTGTGACAACTTGAGTGCTGTAACACAAGGAAGAAAGATCTAGTGAGCTGCGCAGATCTTCTGTCTTGTGCGGAGTAAGAGTTTGAGGCTCTGTGCTGGAACAGATTGACTGAAGGCAATAAAGAAGAAGAGTTGGTGGACATAGCCCCAGGAGGGGGGTGAACCACGTAAATCCTGTGTTGTCTCGCTTTGTGCTTTACCTTAATGTAGTTATGTCTTCTTTGATAAGTGCTTGTATATGGTAGATTAGTGTGAATATTGCGAGGCTCTATTTTATCGGTGAAGTAGATAATGATTGCATGTTAAAGAGTTGAAGGTGATAAATGATTTATTAAGTAATACAATCACAGATCTGTGTCCCAGATAAGGTTGTAGACACTTGTGTCCTTCAACCACCCCTGCCTCTACCTTGGGTGAGACTTCATCTGTTTCGCAGGTGTTGCCGAAAGTGCAGGTAGTTAGGGTTTTGTTGTAGCGTTGAACCCTGGGTCTGCCCCTGTGCCAACATTCTCCCTGGATTTTTAATGCAAATATCCTTTACAATATTAGCATAAATAGGTATATCCTTGATGGCCTAAAGTAGGGGAATCTTGACACATATGTTTCTAAGTTCAGTCTCTAGATTATGTCCTAGAGGTACCTCATATTTATTCACAAGTAACCTTTCTGGATAAAGAGGAGGATTAGTTTTCTGAGGCATTTCTGCTAGGTGAGAAGTGTGAGGAGGAGTTTTCTGTTGTGCATGGGTGTTTCTTTCTTCATCTAATTGATTATTCATTTGTTCTTCTTCTTGAACTGCTTGATTACCTATTTGTTATTTTTCTTGAACTGCTTGATTATCTACTTGTTCTTCTTCTTGAATAACCATAGTAGGATTTGGTTTATTCACAACCCTCTGTGATCTTAATTCAATTCCATTAAATGATGCAGGAGTTATCACATAAGTGGGGAAGGTTTGTACTTCAATATTTTGTACATGCTATGTAGGTCTATTATTTGGATTAGGAATGGTTTGTGTAGGAATAGGGGTAGGTTGAGGAGAGTTTGGGATAGGTGTATCTTGCATTTGTTGCTGCATATTTGGGTTCATAGGCAGTGCAAGTTGTTGTTGCAGCTATGGAGGTGGAGGAAGAGCAGGGGGATTAAATATCGATAGCAACTGCGAAATATTGGAAGGGTATTGTGGGTAGGTGGGAAAGGTTGTTGGATGAAAAATAATATTCCCATATGCAGGCCCTTTCCATCCTTGTTGCCAAGGCTGTATTTGTGGTTGCTGAGGTGACCATTGAGGATAAGACATTAGAGGTACCCATTGCTATTGTGAATATTGCGTGGTAGGATCTACAAACATATTGGTATTTTGTTGTCTCCATGTCCTCTTGGGGGGATATGATGTTTCCTGAGGTTCTCCCCCTCCCTTGAAAATGGATTTAAGTCCAGGTAAAGAAGAACACTCACTGGTAGGGTGATCTTCTGTAAAAAGGCCACAAATTTCGATAACATTAATGGAGCATTCCTTTTAAGGATGCCTTTTCCTACACCGAGGATAGAAAATTGCCAAAGTGGCATTTTCTTCTTCTTGTTTTCTTTTATTTTTAATGGTA
>JASDQU010439510.1:40786-55228 GCA_032191745.1 Picea mariana
TTTCTGCCAAGGAAAGTGCTCTGATACCACTTGCAAGATACCAGATATATAAAATATGCAGAACAGAAACGAAATGCTAGAAATAACAGAATAACAGTGAAATATCCGGCATAATCTTCTCAATACACATAAACGATATATGAAATATCAACAGAAATAACACTTGAACAGAAATAGCACTTGAACAGAAATAGCACTTGATTCAGATAGAAATGGTCACAGGCCTCTTCGAGGGGGAAACCTCCAATCGAGCAACGCTCTGTTACAATAATATCCAAGCTAGGGTTCTCAATACCCTCGACTCCTATTTATACTAAAAAGAAGCATCTAGAGGAAGATCCTTCTAGAAGCGGAAGCTTCTATTAGGTCTTCTTACATCCGCCTTATTCTATTTTATTGAAAGGTCTTATTAATATTGACCTTTATTACATCCGAATACATTGATCTACCTATGTGCGGGTTAGGACCTTAACAGCTTTATTATCTATTTGTTCTTCTTCTTGAACTGCTTGATTATCTACTTGTTCTTCTTCTTGAATAACCACAGTAGGATTTGGTTTATTCACAACCCTCCCTGATCTTAATTCAATTCCATTAAATGAAGAAGGAGTTATCACATAAGTGGGGAAGGTTTGTACTTCAAGATTTTTTACATGATGTGTAGGTCTATTATTTGGATTAGGAATGGGTTGTGCAGGAATAGGGGTAGACCAAGCAAGGTTTGGGATAGGTACAACTTGCATTTGTTGCTGCAGATTTGGGTTTATAGGTAATGCAAGTTGTTGTTGCAGTTGTGGAGGTGGAGGAAGAGCAAGGGGATTAAATCCCGGTAGCAACTCAGAAATATTGGAAGGGTATTGTGGGTAGGTGGTAAAGGTTTTTGGATGAAAGGTAGCATTCTCATATAAAGGCCCTCTCCATCCTTGTTTCTAAGGCTAGATTTGTGGTTGTTGAGGTGGCCATTGAGATAAGACATTGGAGGTACTCATTGTTGTTATGAATATTGTGTGGTAGGGTCTACAAATATATTGGGATTTTGTTGTCTCCATGTCCTCTTGGGGGGATATGATGTTTCCTGAGGTTCTCCCCCTCCCTTGAAAATAGATTTAAGTCCAAGTAAAGAAGGGAACTCACTCATAGGGTTATATTCTGTACAGAGGCCACATATTTCGATAACATTAATGGGGCATTCCTTTTTAGGATTCCTTTTCCTACACCAAGGACAGAAAATTGCCAAAGTAGCATTTTCTTCTTTTTCTTTCCTTTTAGTTTTAATGGTACCGAGTTGGGAACCGATGGTGTTTAGGATGTCTGTTTTGAAGTTTTCTAGTAGATTCCCCAATTCAATCCTAGTAACACCTCCTGGTGTGGGTTTAGTAATTCTATTTGTAGGATCCCTTACACTTTTTCTTGTTTTGGCTTGACTGCAGGAGTATCTTTTACAATACTCTGCAATGTCTGCAAATGGATTTTGGTACACATCTTCAGAACTCATGAGGTTTAGCACTTCAATGCATACATCCCTCACACTTTTTAGGAATATGGTCCTAACTATGGTTGTATCTAAGGAAAATTGCTTTGTCTTTTGGTAGTTGTATAGGAACCTTTCTAGGTAATCTTCCAAACTTTCTTCCTTAGATTGTTGCATTTTAAATATGTCATTTCTAACATCCCTAGGTCTGTAGTAATATTGATATTTATGGAGGAAATTCTCCTTCATACCATCCCAAGGTAAGATAGTGTGTTATCCTAGGCTCATAAACCACCTTAATGATGAGTCTTTTAGTGTGGCTGAAAAGAGTTTTAGTTTTTGTGCATTATTAGTGTAACTATAACTCCTACATAGTATATCAAATTCAAACACAAATGAATCAGGATATTTTGTTGACATACCATGGAATTGACGTAGTGGGACAATGGAATATTCTTCATAGCAATGTCTCTGGCGATGTCTAATATTGGGAATCCAAATGTCTATGTTTCATTGGATGCATTTCCTTCCTCTTCTGCCATATCTTCGAATAGGTTGTAGGGTGTTGGTGATGTCTCCCCACTAAGTGATGATTCAACCACTGAGTTGTTTGGTATATCTAACTGTTCCAATACTTTGTGTGTTTCCCCAATGGAAAATGCAACTTCCTCTATCACTACCTCTATCTCTTTTCCAGCTCCTCCTTCTGATGGTGTCACTAGTGCTTCCCCTCTTGCTTGTTGTATTATGATTTCAATTTGAACAATGGATTCATGTTTAGTGCCTTTGGTTGTTGTTTCAACTGTTTCCTTTGAACTTTTTCCTCCGATAATTTTTCCTGCATGAATTTTAGATCAATTAGTGTGGGGGGTGTTTCTTGTTGTTTGTTTTTCTAATTTTTCAGAAATTTTGGAAGCAATAAATCTACCTTTATTATCCCTATAACTACTCATAAAAGAATAAACTCTAATACTAATGAAACACAAACTTTTAACTAATAAAGGTAAGAGGACAACCTAACTTTGGAGCAACCCCACCAAAGTGGATGCATAGGTTCTTATCTCTCATCTTACCGTCTTCTCTCCACCCTCAGATTGTCCTTAAATCCAATCCAAACTCATCAAACCAATCAAACTCAAAATGCTACCTATTATCGTTTACAACTCCCCAGCAATGTGCCAAAATGTTGGTGTAGAAATATATGCTTAGTATATTGCACTCATTTATATGTCAATCCAGGATTTATAATCAAAAGAGTTTTTACGCTATATGTGCCGAAAACAAGTAACCTATCTATGTCTGTTGTATCTAGCTCAAGCAGGAAATAATTAATAACATAACACTCTGTTTCTAGAATATTTGAATGCTTCACACAGCTTTAAACTCAGAAGATGTAACTGGTAAAAAAAATATCAAACAAACACTCAATTAAAAAGGCTCTTGCTTAGATGACAAGTATGTTCATTGCAGGCTCATGAAATGAAGAGATGAACTTTAGATCTTTCTTCTTGTAGCAATTAAAATAGTAATCAATAATCCACTTTATTCACTCTTAGAAATAAATCAACCATAACTCTATTAATTCCAATCAAACCTTCTTTAATACAGGAAACAGTCAATGTGATTGAGAGACTTCATTATATGGAACATGAAGGTGAGAGATGAAGTCTTGTGGTTCCTGTACCTACTAAGAACACCACAATTATAAACTCAAAACAATAACAATCGCTTGCTTAACAATCCCACACATTTGTCAAACTCTTATCAATTAAATATTAATCTGCAAAAATGGAAATGGAACTATATACTCTGTTCAATGTCTAATCATTTACTCACACTGATTCAAAATCAAATAACTCTGTACTGAACTTAAAAGGCATTTAAAAGCATTTACAACACACAACTATTAAATGTTCACACTCACACAATTGACTTACAAAACACAAATACATGTACATGGAGGTTTACCTTGGTTTGGGTGGTGGGCCCTTGTCAAACCAACAAGGCACCTCTAAAGAGATAACAGACTAAAACACTTTACTCATGCTCATGAATTGCACAAAAGATCATTTGTATTCCTTCAATTTATCGATTGAATTAGCAGTTCAATATTTCGTTCAACATGACAATATGTATCATTCTGTACTTGCTACTTGCTTCATTACTACCTATCATATATACAACATCCCTTATAAGTAAGGTGAGTCGTTATTACCAATATATAAAGATAATTATCAAATGGTTTTAAAATATTACAATTGGAAATTCATATTGTATCTCTAGGGATGGACTTCATCCTCATGACACGAAGTGCATGAGTGATGAAGTCTGTCGTGATCTCAAAACTACCTCAAGAGACTTCCATCCAACTAACTTCTTGAAATCACCACCAACATACTCGTTCAACATGTAAATCTTATAGACAGGGTTTTAGTACCGGATGAACACAGTCATGACTATGGGTACCGGACTAGCACAAAGTTAGTACCGGAATAGGCACGAGACTAGTACCAGATGAGGCACTGAGCTGGAGGTACCGGATGAGGCACTTAGCTAGAGGTACCAGATGAGGCATTCTGTTGGTACCATAATAAACATTGATCAAGTAGTATCGGAAGAATCATTGTGATGGTACCGGAATAGGCGCTTGAACGGATAGTACCGGAAGAAGCGTTGTAGAGTACCGGAATAGGTGTTTAACTAGTAGTACCGGATCAGTACAGAGTACCGGATTAGGAGGAACATCGGTACCAGATCACTACAGAGAACATGATTTGTCTTATATTTCATTGGTATTTTCTATCTCATCACTTTCAATCTTCAAATAATGGCATTCAATTTCAATATGTTCATTCTCTTCACAATTAAAGAAAAATAACTCACTTATATTGATTACCAACTCTTCCTCTTCTTAATCTATCTAACATGATAAGCATATTACCTCTTGTTTTGTACATGTATCCTTTTTAGAATTATCTAACACTGTGATGGGAGAAGAATAGATATTATGTACCTTATCCTAGAGTTCTTTAGCCAATGAACATTTTCCCACTTTGTCCTTTACTGAATTAGGTAATCCTTCCATGATGAAATCCATTGTTATTTTGTTGTTCTTCTTCAATTCCTTCTTGGATGTAGTATTTCATTTTGTTTGAACCATTATATCTTGTAACAACTGAATACCAAATATCATATCCATGTTCCTTCTATGAACCATATTTAGCAGTGATTGTCTTCCCTTAAATAGATTTTACATTAGCAACATTATTAGCCTTCCTCCAATTGTTCTTAGCTTATGCTAACTTAGCCTTTCAACATACATGTTCAAGAGTGTAGATGTCAAACATTTCAAGATATTTCTAAATTGGTGTAATCAATCCACCAATGAATGTAATGAATAATTTTGTTTCTTCATCGATCGCTCTATGATGAATAACATAGTGGTTAAACTCTTGGATGTAGGCATATACCATGTGTTAGACTTCTATCATAGATATTTCCACAATTGTTGTTGCACTTTCCACTAATTAATATGATAACATTTGTCATTTATTGAGACTTTCATCTCATCCTCGAGGAGGGATTATGGATCACCGAGACTCTTTCTACAATCACATTAATTCTTTCACTAAAGAAAATATTTTCAATACATATGAAACATTGCAAAGGAAACATAATGGTCATCTATATATTGTTATATTTCATAGAGGGAATCTCACTATTCAAACCAATCATCAAGTGATAAGGAATTAATTTGATCTTCATAAGGCACCCTTGCTCAATCCTCCCACTAAAGGTTGTCCTTCAATGGTAACATGCAAAGTTGTCATAAAGATTGTTTAAGTCTACAACAAATGGAACATGTCAAATAATTGACACTCATGGAACTTGAATGTTGTATTAAAGAAAACAACTTTGGCCTTGAATAACTCAACACACTCACCTTATTTTTCATTTTTTATCTCAAAGAAAATTTGACCATACATTATGTAATGAATCAATAAGAGTCAATAAGTAGTTGTGAACGAGGATTAAAATTGAACCTATCACAACCCATAAAAAGGATCTCAAACTGTCCCAAAAATGCGATGAAAAATATGGTTGTGCAAAATAAAATCTCATTTTCATTTTTACCTATTTTCAAATAAGTGTATGTTGGAATACTGAGAGGGGGGGTGAATCAGTATGAGCACTTTATAGCACTTTTATCCACAATATATATTCTTTCACTTTATCAACAATGTTCAACAGTTTGTCATCAATGTATCATCTATGATTGCATTCAATATATATATCATCAGTATGTAATCATAAGCATCATCACATCAAGAAAACAATACACTAGTATTTACGTGGAAACCCAAATAGCAGAAAACCACAGAATGATTTCTTATATATATAAATAATTCATTCATAGAAAGCACCAACTTCTCAATTCTCTAGATGCAACTGGAAGGAGGCTCCAACCCCCTATTTATAGGCTCCAACTTGAAGGAAGCTACAACTCCCTGAATTCTATGGATCCAACTAGAATGAGCCTACAACCCCCTGGGTTCTCTAAATCCAACTGGAAGGTGGCTACAACCACCTAGTTCTCAGGCTCCAACTCTCTGATTCTCTGGCTCCAACCAAAAGGAGGAAACAACCCCCTTTCTTTTCCTCGTTCTATCGCCCTAAAATATAAGTGTAGAGAAAATGTCACAGACTCTACCACTATCACTGCCAAAAACCCTATCACTGTCACTTCCAATGTCACTGTCATTGTCATTGTCACTATCACATCACTATCATTGTCATTGTCACTATCACATCACTGTCATTGTCACTATCAAATCAACTTGTCCAACATGTCATTGTCTCATCCAAAAAAACAGATCCACTCTCATCCACATGCAACTCATGCTAAGAACACTAAGATCATATATCAAACCATATTCTCAACATCACCAACACGTGCCTCTACCAATCATGCACCAATATCACCACATACCATCACAAGATATGTGTCTCAATCAAGTACCAATATTTAACATGCATCAACCATGCATCAACCTATACCTGCACCATCAACAATTAAAACAAGTGCATCAACCATGAAACAACACTTGTATCATCAACACATGTACCATACCATGTACCAACCATTTATATCAACACCATACCATATACCATAAGATATCATCAATGAAGTGACTCACTCATATGCCAAGAATATGTGCCAAATGTGTACCAAGCATATCTCAAGATCACCAACAAGTGCCTCTATCAATGTACCAATACCAACAACATCATCAACCATACAACATGCCAACCATGTACCTCAAACAAGTGTCATGTGACTCATAATATGCCTCAACCAATTACCATAAACCATGTGCCAGTGTATCCAAGATATGTACCAACAATGTATCTCAACAAGTAGACCTCAATCAACATGCATCATACATCCAATGATTTGCCTCAAGGAATTTACCAAGTCCCTCAACCACATGCCTCAAGCATGTTCCTCAACATCACCAAGATACAACCTCATAACACAATATACCAAGCCTCAAATATGCACCATAACATGTAACTAAACTAGAAACCAAACTAGCCAAGATCGCCTCTAATCAATGTACCATCACATTACCAAGATGTGCCAAATAACATGCTATCATCACCATGCATGTACCATAACATCAAAACCATAAGCATTAACCCTTACCTCTGATCCTGTAGTTGTTTTGTTAATCTTTAACTGATCTGCAACTTCTTGAGGGCTTCAACAACCTGGTGCCAGTATGCTATCTCAATTCTGCATGTGCCTCGCTAGAAAAACACTAGATGACCCGCGAGGATGCTTCGCTTGATGGATATAGTGCAACCCATGAGGACCTCAGTAATTAGGGTTTTTCAAAAACCATTTCCTTCTACAGCTATGAAACTCTCGCTCTTTTCTCGCACTTTCTTCATTTCCTCATACTTCCCATCATATTCACCAAAATACCAAAATAGATCATAACAAAATCACTAGACCATAACAATTCACTAGATAGATATTTAATGTAAATGTGTGAGTGTTCTTGTGAATGACTCCTTTAGGGATATTTATCCTTTTTCTAGGTAAATTCTTCCCTTAATTTATGGCTTCTATAGATCACTTGTTACAACCACTTTACCCCTTTGACTAATTGACTTGTAACCAACTAGGGCTTCTTAACCCTTCCTTGGGGCTTCCAAATTTACAAGGACATATCTCCCTAACCGTGAGGAACCATGTGGTGTTCCACATATCATCGAAAACAACATGACATGTACTATTCATCTATGATAGTATTACCTATAATTTCACTGTCCTTCATGTCATTATTCCTCAATCAACTTTGGGTCCCATAACCACACCTCCGGGGATGCATGTAGACTACATCAAATGTATCCAACTAACTCATCATCAATCTCGTTCATACATATGCTAACCAATTTTCCAATGATCTCATCCACATATTTGGAGATTTTGGACTTCTCCAAGGATTGACATGAATTTCTAAGGGTTGACATCAATCTCCAAGATCACTTTCCAAGGGTTGAAATCAATGACAACAAACTGTCCAAACCAGTTGTCCAACGATCTCCCCCTTTGGAATTGATTGAAACACTTAGACATGGAAAACCTCATGCTCATGTTCCCCTGTGATTATAGTTCCTCATAAATGTTTCTCACTCTCCCCCTTTGGCATCAATGGCAAAGGGTATCTCTCCTTGTGGATGCTCCCCCTACCTTCATGCATATGTTCTTTCTCTTCAAAAATATCTCTGACCAAAGGTTAAATCCCCCTGTCAATATGTTTGCTCCTGATACTGTACCTTCTCTAACCATTCATAGGAAAAAGAATATCTCCCCCTGTCTACATGTTGTTGATCTTTCTTTTTGGATTCTCTCTCTCTAATGATTTCCCTTCTCTACAAGATGTAGAGCTACTTGTAAAAAGTTTCCTTTCCTCTCTTCCAGTACTATTTATTGTCCATTGGTGCTTCCTCATGTAATTTACTGACATATATAAAAAGAATTCAAAATTTGATTTCTTTAATCACTTGCCATTGTCACTTGACCATGTTGTCAAATGATTTTTTTATGATGATATAGCTTCTGTTGAAAATTTCTCTTTCCCTTCTCTGTTGTTCCTTTCACTACTTTCCAACTGATCCCAACTAATTCCATTGATTTCAATTGTAAATACACTTCTATGCATATCCTCAGACCCATTCTCTCTGTACCTACTAAGCATCTCACGAATACATATTTTTCCATATGTCACAAACTGTCCATAACTCTGCTACTCAACTATCCGCAATGTTGACCCATCGGTCAGTGTACTATTTTGAAGACTTCACCTGAACATCACATATCAAATGTGTCCACTGCAAACCAAATTCTACATGTCTGGAACAACCTGTACTGAAGATATCCCTTCCTGAATACATACGTGCAATACGATCATAAAATTATCCCTATGTAACTGCCAACTGACACCTGTGTGATCAATCTGTCATTATGTACTTCTTCTATTTGACTTCTCTGAATCTGTCTCTGCAAACATTTCAAATTGCTTGAAATATGGTTTTTTGATATGTAGTGTCTAATTCACTGACTTCCCTTGTTCAATACTCATATTTATTGGGAGTTTCCAATCCGGATGGATCAAAAGAATACCTTCTCTGATGCAAAGTCATCTTCCTCTTTGTCTGTAGAGTCATCATATCTTTGAACTCAGACTTGTTCCTTTCTTCTTGTGGATTGATCTTGCACTACAATTCCTGAAAGTACAATCTCTTGAACCTATTCTTTATTCACATGCCCTTCTTTTCTTTCATTTCCTCTCCAAAACTTTATGTATCTGACATCATCCTTCTTTTCTGTAGATTTCTCTTCATCTCGTATTATTTCCAATCTTGTGATCTCTAAGACCTGATCTTTGTTCACATGTTCTTCTTGTTTTCTTTTCCATACTTTCTTATATCTGATATTAGTGTTTTCTTTTATGTAAGTATCGATCATGCTTCTACAATCATGAGCTATGTGTCCATAGTTATGGAATTTGTAACATTCAATGTTATTTGGGGCCACATAAGCATTTATTTCCTGAACATTTCTTTCATAAACCCTGTAATCTACAACCTTATGTTCGAAGTTAGTACAATAAAAACAATGACCATAAAAGAAATTTACATACCTGGGAGTGAATGATGTTCTTTGTGTTTTAATCCTTCTGAATTCCTGCATTGGCTAATCATGATCTTCTCTTCTGTGGATCCCTTCATTATGGTTGAAGCTTCTTTTCTACCTGAACATGGTAGGTCTTGTTGAAGATGTATCTCTATTATTCTTCCTTGATTCTTTCTTACCATGATTCCTTCCTTTGAGCACTTCTGCATGACTCTTACTCTTTTCTTCATTTTTCTTTTTTGGCACCCTAGAATGCTTTTCTTTATTCTCTACTTTGGATGTTTTTGTCTCTTCAATGTTGTTGTTTATCTTGATGATTTTACTTCTCAATGTGACAACTTCTTCTTCAAGCTTCCCAACCTCTTCTTCTTTCTTCATCATCTGACTCTTCATGAATTCTTCCTTCCTCTTTCCTTCTTCAAGTTGAATATTCAAGTAGATGATTTATTTTTCAAGTATTCTCTCTTCTTGACCAAATTCAGCTTCAAGAATATTTAAGTTGTCTGTTATTTCCTTAAGATAATCTATCAATATATTCTCTCTATTTTCTTATTCTTCCTTTTGTGCTGCTATTTTGATTTCCAAACAATGCTTCTGATCCTCGAGATTTTATTCAATCCTTTTGGATTATTCTAGATGATCCTTTAACATCATGATCTTCTTCTCGACTTCTTTGGAGTTGGAATTCTGAGATTCTTCTTTCTTCAACATATGATTCCTCATGACTTCTTTTGTTTGCTTTGCTTCTTCAAGCTAGATCTTCAATGCGATTATTTCATATTCAAGTTCTCTTTCTCATTGACTGAAATATGCTTCATGATTCTTTTCCTTTTCAATCTTAGGGTTGTCTTTTATTTCATTGGTATTTTTTGTCTCATCACTTTCAATCTTCAAATAAGGGTATTCAATTTCAAGATGTCCACTCTCTTCACAATTAAAACAAAAGAACTCACTTTTGTTGATTACGAACTCTTCTTCTTATGAATCTTTCTAACACGATGAGAATCTTACCTCTTGTTCTGTACCTGTATCATTTTTAGCAATCTCTAACTCTGTGATGGGATAAGAATAGATATTATGTAGCTTATCCAAGATTTCTTTAGCTGGTGAACATTTTCCCACTTTGTCCTTTACTTAATTAGGTAATCCTTCCACGATGAAATCCATTATTATTTGTTTGTTCTTCTTCAATTCCTTCTTGGCTGAAGTATTTGGTTTCTTTGAACCATTATATCTTGTAACAACTGAATACCAAACATCATATCCTTGTCCTACAAAAATGTTTTTGTTCTTTTTCTCCATATCTCATACACTAGACCATTCTGACCATCAAACATCGGTACTGCAAGTTAAGATTTATGTGGTGAGAGTTTTGTTTAGAATTGTTCAGAAGAACCACAATATTCATTATTGTATGTCGATGATTCATATCCACAACATGATCCATCTTTAAGACATAAAATCCTGAGGAAAAAACCAAGAGAGGAGCCCTAATAAATACTAAAGTGGAGTAGAGGAACCTAAATTCGGCTAAGTGAGAACCTAGGGTTTAGTAAAAATTATAAAAAAGTGGAGTGGAGGAGGCCTAAAGTCGGCTAGGCAAAACCCTAGGGTTTGCTAAAAAAAAATTAAGATTAAAATTCTATCATAATAAAATAATTGTTAAATAATATTTAAGTGGTGAGTTATGAGGAATTTGTTAATTCAATTAATATGAATGTTATTCTTAAGGATATATGCTAGTTTAGGTTTCAATTAGTTTTAATTCAATAGGTAGTGATATTAATATTAATAATGTTATTTTAGGATTAGATTAGAATTAATTTATAGGAGATTAAGGTAATAAATTAATTTGTTGGTATTAATTAAGTAAGTTTAGTTATTTTTTAGTTATTAAATAAGGTTGATTCTAA
The DNA here is from genome assembly GCA_032191745.1 of Picea mariana. Classification (NCBI taxonomy): domain Eukaryota; kingdom Viridiplantae; phylum Streptophyta; class Pinopsida; order Pinales; family Pinaceae; genus Picea; species Picea mariana. The sequence goes on from JASDQU010439510.1 coordinate 52,377, forward strand.
TTTAAAATTTTGGGGGAGAGAATAGGTTAATACCTAGAGCCTTAGAGAGCGGTTAGGTTCTTAAGTCCTAGGGATCAAACTTTTATTGTCTTCTTTTTTGAATGAGCGGGATCCAACTATCACTCATCTTCAAGTTGTTGTCTCTGTTTAGGTTATTGGGATTCCTGAATATGGATCATATTGTGGATCTGAAATGTTGACATACAATAATGAATATTGTGGTTCTTCTGAACAATCGATACTCCATTCTGACTATATTCCATGAACTCCATCATGATCTCCTTCTAGTGGTTAAATTGCTTCCCAAAGGAACCCGCTCTGATACCAATTGTTGGAATATTGAGAGGGGGAGTGAATCAATATGAGAACTTTATAGCACTTTTATCCACAATATATATTCTTTCACTTTATCAACAATGTTCAACAGTTTATCATCGATGTACCATCTATGATTGCATTCAATACACACACACACACACACACACACACACACACACATATATATCATCAGCATGTAATCATAAGAAACATCACATCAAGAACACAGTACACCAGTATTTTTGTGGAAACCCAAATGGGAGAAAACCACATAATGCTTTCTTATATATATCAATAATTCATTCATAGGAAGAACCAACTTCCCAATTCTCCAATTGCAATTAGAAGGAGGCTCCAACCTGAAGGAAGCTACAACTCCATGAACTCTCTATCTCCAACCAGAAGGAGGATACAACCCCCTGGTTTCTTCGGCTCCAACTGGAAGGTGGCTACAACCACATAGTTCTCAGGTTCCAACCTGAAGGAAGCTCCAACTCCATGATTCTTCGGCTCCAAATCGAAGAAGGATACAACCCCCTTTCCTTACCTCGTCTTGTCGCCTTGAAATATAAATGTATACCAACTATCATGGACTCCGCCACTATAACTCCCACAAACCCTATAACTATGATTGCTAATGCCACTGTCATTGTCACTATCACTATCACATCAACCTATCCAACCTATCATTGTATCATCCATGAAACCAAATACACTCTCATATGCATTGTTATAACCCTAAATTGCACCACACATGCTTACCTAGCATCAGGCCATCTCATACCCTTTCTTTGCCAAAGCATTGCTAAACAACTCTTTGAAAATCCTCTTTTATAAAGGCCCACGTGCCCTACTTCATTATTGCACATGTGTACACGCTGGCTGACCCAAAACAGCCCGCGTGGACTAACAAAAGCACGAAAAAAGGAAAGTTGCCGACAAAACACAAAAGCCATCGGTGAGTTAACTGAAACTCCTGGCCATGCATGGCTGAGGGTTTGTCCAAATACCTAGCTCCTTCTAGCCTATAAAAGAAGGGGTAGGGGTCCTATTTGGAAGGAGGAAAAATATAGCAAAGAAACTCTGCCCATTTACGTATTCCCATTGTCCCAACCCTTTAGCCTTTCCTTGTGCCAAAGGAGATTCAAAACAAAGCAGTTGGAGGACAGTAGAAGAGGAGCCCAGGATCAGGTTCGAGGAGCGGTGGCCAGTCTCAACTTTTGTAAGTTGACTCATTCAAAGTAATAAAGAAAATGCTTTTCCCGTCCCAATTCATGAACTGTTATAGTTTGATTAGTACATGTTTTGGATTTCTAACCTGTTAGTATATAAGTAGGATGCATGTGTAGTTGTCGCTTGTCTTGGATGTAGGTCAGCTTTGGAAGGAGTATTGCGAACAAGTAATCAAGTACAACGGAGGATTGACATCAAACATCAGGAACGAGGTAGGTTGATCTTTCCATGCATTTACTAAGAAAAGGAGATTTAAATCTAGGGATGAAGGTAAAAAGTAGTTTCTTTTCGGTCATATCTGCATGCAAAGTATGAACTCTATTTGCTAGTCCGTAGGGAGATTTTCCCCACAGCAGAATTGGCGACCGTACTGGGGAGACTCTCTAAGGTTCCTAGAATTTTATTTCATTTTTGGGTAGTTTTACAGACTAGTTTTTCTTGCCTTTTTTTTCTTTTAGTTCCTGTAAGGTCTGAGCTAGCAGGGAGTCTGGTTTTCCATACCATCTTTCCCTGTCTTTTGCTTGACTATGTTTTTTGGGACCCACAGAGGTACACACGGCCTGCATAAGGTATGTACACGTGTACCCACTCCCTACTCTTTTGCAGCCCGCATGTGAACGCTAGCTGAAGAGGTAGCAGTAGCATGTAGAGTTCAGATAACTTCAAAGGTAGCCATCCTCTTCCCTGTCAGAATCACACATTCTCAGAGGGGTTTCTGGAATTTTGTCCGCGTCTTGTTTGCTAGCAGTCCTATCTCAAATTGTTTTTTCCTTATCATTTTTTCCTTACATTATTAGTTTTTCTATTAAAAAGAGTTTCTAAGCCTTCAAGGGATCCTGGTTATCAGTATCAGTGGTCTCTTCCTAGTTGTGGGTTCTCTGTTTTCATTTTTCTCAGAGTTTAGATATACACGTGGCATGTACAAGGTCAGCCTGCATGTACACACCCTCTGTCTCTATCCAGCGCGTGTTCGCACCCGTGCTGTTTGATTAACAGTTGTGTGCTTGTACAGGATACTTTTTGTTGAGGGTAAGGCAGTCATCCTTTCCCTTGATAAGAATTATTCCTCTCAGGTGTTTGAATCTCTGTGTGAGCAGTTAGTAGCTTAGGATTAATCTTACCCTTAGCCTGCTTTTTCTCAGTTAAAAATAAAAGAACTTTTAAGGTTTTTAGACAAGTGTGAGAGTCATTGTTTTTAAAAAAAAATTGCTAGTGTGTGATTTTTGACCTGATTCTTTGCGATCTGCGATTAGGCCAGAAATTTTTTTCTTGGTTTTTGATTGTCGGTATTTTTCCTTTCT
>JASDQU010439510.1:58642-80079 GCA_032191745.1 Picea mariana
TGCCCCCTTTACCCCTCATTATAACCAATTATTTCATCCTTCACTAGTTTCTCTTCCAGTGACTTCAGACCCCACTGTTGAGTACTATTGGAAGGTCCAGTGCTATTTGAGAGGAAGGACGTTACGTCTTCTAGGACACAAGCATTTGTTTTCTTTTGATTCTCTACGTAGACAAAACCCACTTACCCATATATATGCTTCTTTGTCAAAAACATTTTATGTATGATGCACATCTGATTACAGTTTGATTTGGATATATATATTGTGTAAACATTCAATGCAAAGGCTCTTGTTTTTATATTACTCTCACCACTCTTTTCACACATTCACATAGCTTGTCTGACATCATAGCAGAACAAAAGAACCCCTGTCATTAGCGACGCTTGCTAAACCTCCCTCCTATCTTAGGGGGAGTTTCTGGTTGTGCTTGCTCATTAGCACCTCCTTCACACACTCCTATGAGTGCTACTGTTTTAGGATCAGCTTTGCTTGGTTCTACATTACTTGGGTCCACTTCCCAAGGTTGCCCGTTCACTCGCTCTCCTTTACACGGAAGCGGGGGACCCACTTCCTCTCAAGGAGGAAGCACCAACCCACCTAGCCCCCCTCAAGGGTCAGGTTCACAACACATTATGGCCGGAGCTAATCCTCCCCCCCCACTGTAGTTTCCATATTTGGCCTCTCTCAACATACCAAATCTCAGCAAACTCACCAATGATCCTATATTGCATGGTCCCACATGGCCTGCAATGCCAACAAAACTACCTTCGAACATACCAAAGTTTGAAGGAAAGGCAGGCAATGACCCTGCCAACCATGTCATGACCTTTCACCTATGGTGCTCCTCCAATACCATTATGGATGATTCCATCAGACTGTGATTATTTCAACGCACACTCACTGGCCCATCGTCCAAATGGTATGTAGAAGAAAAATCAGGGTCCGACGCAACTTTTGAGTCATTGGCCAAAGCATTCTTGACCTTCTTCCAATTACCCATCCGCCACGACAATGGTCTAGAACTACTTTCTAACTTCAAACAAACCTCAACCACACATATCGCTGACCACATTCACGAGTGACGTAGGCAATGTAGTTTGTGCAAAGCAGAAACCACCAAGCAACAGTGTCTCGACTGGTTTCTTAGATCACTTGTCTCTCTCCTTGGTAAGGATGTAGCTTCCACCTTCCCTCAATCTAAAGAGGAAGCCATCAATAAATCCCAACAGTATGACCTCATTTGTGTACAGCCAGGATACTTGTACACTGTACTTCCTGATCTTCCAAAACCTGTGCCATTTGACAAAGACAAACCTGGGATGTCTCACTCAGCAGACGGACTGATTGGTGCCACCACTCATCACGGTCCACAACCCAAACCACCACCGATGTATGGAACACCTCAATATCCGCTGGCATATAGGGGCACTTCTTATTACCCCCCACCCCCTTATCAACAACCATACCCTGTTTCTATACTTCCACCCATCAGTGGACCACTGCCTACACCCCCCATACATCCACCTATGCAAACAACCTTTGGTACCACCTCTACCTCAGCTTATAGTACTAGCGAAAGAACTATGCCTTCCTATGTACCTTATGGATCGGTACCACCACATAATCTGTACTTCTCATTTCCTGGTCCTCCACAACCCATGGCTCCCCCACATCCTCATGCGGGGGTGAATTTTGTTCAACCCTCTGTTTCTCAACAATACCAAAATTTTGACCAGTTGAATATAGTCAATCCATCCCATCCATCGAACAATGCCAAGAAGAAAGGATGGAAGAGGAATAACAACAACCCAGGAATCACCCCCCATAGCACCAACCCACTGGGGGCAACCAAAACCAAGGGAGCCAAAACCCCCAAGGGGGCAATAATAATAAACACAAAGGGTGAAATAACAATAATGTTAAAACCATCTTCCCTTGTGCCCCTTTTGGTGAGTATGGCCATTACACTCATCATTGCCTCCAAATCCCTGATTTCAAACAGTTAAAAGACTCTAGTAGGCTTCCCCCTTCTCCAGCACTGCCTACCCCTCAACAGGCACCACAACAATATGAGCAACAACCCCCTCCCACCGTGCTGTAAAATCCTATTCCACATCAGGGTGTGATCAACACCCAACAACACACACAACATCCCCCACCTCAGGTGGGGCAATAACTCAACCCCAACAATCCAGCATATCACACAATTCTCCTCACTAGCAAGCAAGAAATCCTTCTGCAAACACGTAATCGTCAGTATCATGCACCCGCTGAGTCTCCTCCCATCCCTCCAGAGACAAACCCTACACCAACGGGACCCCCGTTGGTGATCCCTCACCCTTCCGCCGAACCACCGCTTTGCATCCCTCGCATCCCATTGCGCAAGAATGTCCACAACCCACAGGCTAGGGAAGCTCATAACTATAGTTTGGTAGACGACTTAGTACAATCCTCGGCTGCCATGTTAGTCTTGGAGGTCCTCCAGACTTGTCCTACTCAGCAGAAATCATTACTTTCCGCCTTGGGGGTAGTCGACCCCACATATACCCAACTCATCACCTTTGATCTTAACAACAGAGAACCTCGCCTTCCTGCCTTGATCGCTTTTCAAATACCAATAAAAATATATAACATGACAGTTCATTGGTGTATAATCGATGAAGGTGCATCTACATGCATTATGTCCAAAACAGTCTGGCAGAAACTTGGTTCCCCGAAACTCATTCCCTCTGGCATCACCTTACGAGCTTATAACGGATGACCATCCTTTCCTGAAGGGCTCTTCCAAAATGTCCCCGTCGAACTTGGGGGCAAGAATATCCTCATCGATATCGAAGTTATCGACACCCCTCTCGATTATAATATCCTGTTTGGTCATAGCTACATGTATGCTATGAAGGCAGTGGCTTCTTTCGTCTTTCGGACAGTGATGTTCCCTCACAATGGGAAGATCGTTACTATTGCCCAAGTCTCACATTATGAGCCTAATCCATCTGCCAACATCAATAACATTCTTCGTCTCATCCACACAAGCCACAACGCATATCCACTCATCAAGATGGGTCCTGGGATCTTTAAAGATCCATCCTTATTAGGGACGTACCATGGAGCACCACCACTCCTTCATCCTTCTAATCAAGTATGCATCATATCAGCTAATGGAACTCACACAGAGGATACCCTTCCTCCTACAGAGGCTTTTGTCATCTCTGAAGTCCCACTCATCATAGAAACCTCCCCTCCAGAACCTCCTAGACACTCGTCGACCCCACCATTCCATGATTCCACATCTCCCCAAGGACATGTTCCAGTTTGGGAGACAGTTCCCCAAACCATCATCCAAATTCCCTTCTTTTACCCTCCACCCGATATCAAAGCTTTTCAGGTAGCCGCAGCGCTCACACTACCTAATATGGTGTTAGCGATCCCAGTTTGGTACTTTCACCCACCAAAGATGGTCCCTCGGCCATCCCTCCCACCCCAAAAGGAAGGAATCCCCATGATGATTCCCATTCTTCCTCCCACCATACTCCCACTCACTAACCCCCCTGCCACAACTGGGGGCAGGAGAAAGAAGAAGGAGGCCACAGCTCCACTCCCTCCACACATCCCACCACCTTGTGCCCTATGTGAGAAAGAGGGACACCAAACCAACAACTGCCCGTCTCTACCAGAGTTATGGAATTTGATTCCACTCAATCAAACTCCCCCAACACTAGCCACCACAGCTAGTCCTGCCACTACTACCCCCCCTTCCAGTAGTAAAGGGTTGAGGACCAAATACACTTGTGCTATATGTTCAGAGTATGGCCATTATACCCACCATTGTCCAGCCCTGCCACGCTTTCGACAGACATTAGCCGCAGTACGTCAGAACGTCCAGAACAACCCTAGTACTGCTACATCCTCCTCAACAAATATCACAGACATCCTTTATGTCACCACTTCAGTCAATGAACGTATGAGACAACCTTGCTCTCTCTGCGATTCATTAGCTCATTTTACATACCAGTGTCCTATGATCCTTGAATATAGGAAATTCCAATTGGCCCTACTTCAATGACCCGTAGAGATGATAATTGACATTACCTCATCACTAGAGGATCTTCATGTCATTTCTCTCGAACCCGAGGCCCTCTCAACGCCTCCATGGTTCCTATATGACCTATCTGAAGATTCACCCTCCAACTCTCCTGCTCATTCCCCTATGGACATTTTACACCCCACCACCAGGGGTACTCCTCAGTACTTCAATATATGGTTTATGTTGAGTGAACCCTCACCATCTCCTCACATCGTTCCCCCTGCTTCTTCACTAGGGGGAAACCACACAAACACCATCACCGATATCACTCCTCATGACCCCTTGTATTCCCGACACTTCCAAGGTGACGAGGAAATACTCGAAGAATTAAACCACCCAGACCTCCCTTGGGATGCGCTACACCATCGCGCACTCTTCTCTCCACAGGAAGTCCCCATGCCTCCTAACCAACACCCCATTTATGTGATCGAAACCAAGGACTTTATCCCATCAGGGCCTATCGACTGGTTCAAAAACTCTATTCCTGCCCCAGATGCTTTTGAAGAAGTCAACATGGCCAACATTTCCCCCACCATTAAAATCGACATTTCCATTAAAAATGGCATCGTCGAAGAAATCACCATTGGAGCTGCTTGCACTCCCCAGGAAATCACGGCATATAAAGCCCTCTTCCAGGAATATCGGGATATTTTTTCCTAGTCATACACATAAATGCCTGGTCTCGATCCCTCTATTGTCGAACATCGCATTGACACCTGGCCCGACATTACACCAGTCCACCAAAAACAACGACTGCTACACCCATCCAAAGTCATGGCTATCAAAGCCAAAATTGACAAATTACGCACTGTCGGTTTCATTTACCCCATCGCCTACACCTCATGGGTTTCCAACCCTGTACCCGTTAGCAAAAAACAGGGTACTATCGGCGTTTGCACTGAATTTCATGATCTCAATCACGCATGTCCCAAAGACAACCTTCCAATGCCTTTCATCGATCAAATTATCAATGACTGCGCTGGCCACAAGGCTCTATCCTTTATGGATGGATTCTCTGGTTATAATCAAATTCAGATTCACCCCACCGATCAGTATAAAACTGCACTCACTACCCCATGGGGTACTTTTTCATATCGTTTCATGCCTTTCGGCTTAAAGAATGTCGGTGCCACTTTCCAGTGGGCCATGACATACATCTTTCATGATCTGGCTCATATCATCCTCGCCTACTTGGACGACCTCACAGCTCGATCCAAGCAATTCACCCAGCATCTTGATGATTTACGAATCATCTTTCAACAGTGTCGTCAATACAACATTCGCTTGAATCCTCTAAAGTGTGTGTTATGTGTCACCGCAGGGCACCTCCTTGGCTTTATCATTTCTCAAAGCGGTATTATCGTCGACCCCCTCAAAGTCCAAGCTATCATCGAAATTCCACCTCCCCAGAATTTATGGCAACTTCAGAGTCTACAAGGTAAAGATAACTTTCTTAGACACTTTTTCCCAGACTATGCCATACGTGCACATGGTTTCCTTCGCTGGCTATGTCACGACATCTCATTTAACTGGGATGACCATGCCCAATAGTCATTTGACGATCTTAAAACCGCACTTTCAAATACACCTTTAAATAGTGCACCTAAGTACAATCACGACTATATCCTCTACGTATCAGCATCAGTTGTATTAGTAGCCAACATTCTCATCCAGCTCGGTGATTATAATCATGAACATGTCATTTATTACGTTAGTAAAAACCTATCAGGGCCACCCTTGAAGTATAACAACGAAGAGAAACTTGTTCTTGCAGTCGTCCTCGCAGTCCAGAAACTGCGCCACTACATTCTGCTTTGCACAACAAAGGTCGTCGTAGATTCCAACCCTATGCAATACTTTCTCAACCGTCAAAAAATTAACGAAGAATTTGCTCGATGGATAGTTATCCTTCAGGAGTACAACCTTGAGTTCTCAACACCTAAAAGTAAGAAGTCCCTCGTTCTCACCGAACTTGTCACGGCCCTCCCCTCTGACACCACTAGTGCCCCCGTCAACACCAACTTTCCCAATGAACATCTCTATTACATCACTTCGGATGATCCTTGGTACTAAGACCTCCTGGTCTACCTACGAACTCAAAATTTCGGTAACCACCTTTCACGAGATTATCGTCGTCGTATTCACCATGAGGCCCCCCGCTACCTCCTCATCGGAGACATAATATACCGGCGGGGCGTTGACACAATTCTCCGTCGATGCCTGACCATTGATGAGGCCAATAGAGTCTTAAACGACTACCATAGCAGTGGATGTGGGGGCCATCTATCGGGCATATCCACTGCTCAAAATATTATTCAAGCCGGTTACTTTTGGCCTACCTTGTTTCATGATTGCATTCATGCCATGAAACGATGTGAGCAATGTCAGCTCTACGCCAATAAATCCCAAGCTCCCCCCGCTCTTCTTCACCCTGTCATTACTGTCGGCCCTTTTTTTAAATGGGGCATTGACTTTATGACTTGTAATCCCCCCTCCAGCAATGGCCACAAATATATCATGGTCGTCATTGATTACTTCACCAAATGGGAAGAAGCTATGCCCACTTTCAACAACACCGCTAACACTGCAGTGCATTTTTTCTTTAACCACGGCATATCCCGCTTTGGAGTACCCCTCCAACTCGTTTCCGATCATGGGAAACACTTTGAGAATGAGATCTTCATCGAACTCTCATCACAGTTAGGATTCTCTCCCAAGTTTGCCTCACCATATTACCCTCAGTCTAACGGACAGGTCGAAGTAGTTAACAAAGTCCTCATGACCATGTTACAACGCATGGTTAATAAACATAAAACCAATTGGCATCATATGTTATTTTCCATGCTATGGGCTTACCGAATGGTTGTGAAAACAGCTACTGGTTTCACACCATTTCATTTAGTCCATGTGGTTGATGCCACTCTTCCCATCGAGTGCGAAATTCCCACCTTACGCACCGCAATTGAGCTATTACCCGACACTGCTCCAATGGAGCAGTTCTTGCTGAACTTGGAGTCTCTGGATGAAGATCGTCGATCTTCCTTACAGAACAACGAGGCAACTAAAAAATAATCCAAGGCTACCTTTGATTGCCATGTCAACCTTCGCTCATTTCACGAAGGCAACCTTGTCCTGGCCTACGATATCGCTCATGATACCTTTGGCCACAGAAAATTTGAGTCACTTTGGTGTGGCCCATACATTATCCAACATTGCCTCACCATAGGTGCATACATCTTGGCCTCCCCTGACGGCCTCTCTCTCAAAGAACCCGTCAACGGGTTATACTTAAAGAAATTTTATGCTTAAAAGTAGTCATTCTACTTTAGGTTATTTTCTTTTTTTTAGTGTTTTTAATCTTTGTTTTCCATCCTTCACATCTAAACTATCATTTGTGCTCTTGACAGATGCCTCCTCCACTAGCCTACCACTTCGGTTACACCGATGGCGCCAGCTGTTGGACACAAAATCTCGCATCGACCACTTGGGCTCTCTACACCCCCTCACATGAAATGCTCCATTCGAGCGGCATATGTTTGGGTTCAGCAACCAACAACCAAGCCGAATACACCACTGTCATTGGCCTCCTAGCCGACGCCCAACATCATCGTATTCAACACCTTAGCATCTTCCTCGGCTCTCAACTAGTCGTTCTCCAGCTCAACAATGTGTATCGTGTCCGTGATCCTTGCCTCTTTCGCAAATACCTGCAGGTTAGACTTTTTTCTCGACATTTTGATTCCATTACATTTACATATATTCCAAGACAATTGAATCAAATTTCGGATAACCTAGATAATATTGTGTTAGACTGGCATATATCACATCAAGCTACCTCTACACATATCTAAACATATAACACAAACCTATCCCAGCATATATATAGAATAGACGCCATCAAAACATTAACCAAAAACATGTAAATACCACATAGATCTCAAAAAGTATACTCATGTATATATAAAGGTCCACAGTGCCATCCAAGTGTTTACATACAAAAAATATATATACAAGTATCTGCAGGCCAATGCAGCACCTCGGTACACAATGGGCTCACCAGCCTATATACAAACAAAATATAGATATATGTACATCAAATGCATCAGAGCACCACACATGATTCCTCTAGCACACCACCGCCTACTCCTCCCTCAGGTGGTGGCGACCCACCACCACCTTCCCCAGGAGGTGGTGGTCCCCCCCCTGCCAGCCCCTCCTGCCCCGGTGACAGTCGATCGGTCGTCAGCGCAACAGCCTCTCTTTTCCATCGTACTATGGCCCGCCATGGTGGCAGCACCCCCACACACTGCTCCAGGAAAGTCTCATCCTGGATGTGCGACCATATGCCCTCAGGCACATCCTATAATACCATTTCCAGATGATGGCATATGTCCTCAAAATCATATCCGGCTGCCGCCGGAGGAGCATGTGATGGCCCAGCACTAGAGTCATCAAACCGACACCTCCTCACTGCCCTCTCAGGCTCAACTGGTTGGACGGTGGCATCATCACACCGACGTCTCTCTCTGTTGTTGGGAAAAATACCCTATGGACTAGCAAACTAGGGTCAGACTTGCATGCAGATTTTGACCGTAAAGAAATTACTTTTTAACCTACCACCCAAAACTTAAACCCCTCTTTCACAGTACATGCATGGAAAGGGACTACTAACCTTGTTACTGACGTTCGGTGTAGATCCTCCATTTCACTTTGACCACTTGCTTGCGCTGCTCCTTCCAAAGATACCCTTCAATCAAGACAAATAGCAACTATGCATGCATGCTACTTCTCTACTCAAGGGTTAGAAATTAAGCATAAATTAACCAAACCATAGATAACTCATGCATTGGAACAGGAAAAGTATCCTTTTATTACTTGAAAAATGAATCAACTTACAATCAAAGTCGAGACCGGCCACTGCTCCTTGATCCTGATCCTGGGCTCCTCTTCTTTTGTCCTCCAACTACTTTGCGTTAAATCTCCTTTGGCATGAGGAAAGGCTAAAGGGTTGGGACAATGGATTACATAAATGGGCATAGATTCTTCGCTATATTTTTTCCTCCTCCAAATGGTACCCCTACCCCTTCTTTTATAGGCTAGAAGGAGCTAGGGTTTTGGACGAACCCTCGACCATGCATGGCTGGGAGTTTTAGTTAACTAACCCATAGCTTTTTGTTCCATCGACAACTTTCCATTTTTTGTGCTTTGTTAGGTACACGTGGGTTGTAGTGGGTCAGCCAATGTGCACACGTGTGCAGTAATGGGTTAGGGCATGTGGGCCTTGACACAAGAGGATTTTCAAAGAGTTGTTCAACAGAGTTTTGGCAAAGAAGGGATATGAGTTGGCCTGATGCCAGGTAAGCATGTGTGGTGTAATTTAGGGTTATAACACTCTCCCCGTGGCGATCTCTACGGTGCTCTCTGCAACTCCACCTTGCACTTGCGAGGTGCCACATCTGCACATGCAAAAAATCACCAGATAGTATCAGCATCTATATCATATGCATAAGGCATGCTATCTCAACAAAAACAAAACATACATATCAACATCATCAAATCAACATACCTCAATGGTCTAAAACCTCCCCTGGAGGTAGCGCCATGTCCGGATCATCCCGAAAGTCAACCCCGGCATAGGGGTACTGAAGTATCACCTACAGCATCTGCCGCCAGACCTGTGCCGCCTCTGCAATGAAGAAGTGGCCACCCTCACCACCACCATGGCACAACAACATGGTCGACCACCGCCTCAGTCATGGCTCTCGCACCCCAGGCACACCCAATAAAATCCTCGGGCACAACATCGACACCCTCTCCAGAAACCATGCCACCAGAATCGACCCTAAGGCAAACTCACCCGTGTCCATGGACCGGCAGTGGTCTAGCTGCCCTATCATCTGGGCATGCAGAGTCAGTCCCTAGGCGAACTGCTCACTAGCCAGTACTCTCCCCAACACCAACAACTGGCCCCCACTGATCCATTGGGTCGCCAGTGACCCATATACTCTCACAATCATCGTTGCTATATAGCAATGTGCCAGGGCATCTATCGACCCAATACTCACAACTATCCCAAACATAAATTTCTGACCTGAACAGTATCTCCGGCCAACAGACGTCAGGGTCAGGTCCCTCGGTAACACCGGCTCCGCCGGTAGGGGTATACCCTGAAACGAGAACCCATTCAAGAAGAATGCATCCTCCTCTGTAGTGAAGGGGATTTGCTCTCCTCGCACAAGAAAGCAGTGGAGCTCAGGACTCCACATCTGAATCGGGAGTTGTAGGAGATACTCCTGCGCCCATATCAATGGGCACTCAAAGAAGTTTAGCAGCCCACAGGCTGCCAAAGTCGCTTGCACACCTGGGTCCTCAATCTCCACAGCATCTCATAGCTGGGACCAATCTTGTTCTCGCCAACCCACTGGCATCGTGCAAAATATCCACCTGCAGCCACAACAAAGAGTCTTATATCAGCCCACGAGACCATCAACAACATCACAAAGAACAATTTACACCCGTCAGCTTTACCTCTCAGGTGTGGCTATTTCAACCCACAGGAGTGCGCACGTGCACACCTATTCACTACACACACATGCATGAATGCGCACCTGTTAGCTGCATAGGCGCGCTCTCAAGCGCGCCTGTTACCTACACAGGCGCACTCTCAGGCGCACCTGATACCTACACAGGCGCGCTCTCAGGCACACCTGTTACCTACACAGGCGTGCACTGGTGTGCGCTTGTCCATGCCACAGCCGTGCACAAATGCGTAGTTGTGCAGCCAACAAGTGTGCACATAGTGCACGCCTTCAATTCCCTCACCAACGCCCCCATGCGTGTCTATCCAGTGGGCAGGCGCGCACGTGTGCACGCCTACTTTTGGATCGCCCGCTGATGCAGGAGCATCTCTCCATGTTAGCCAGCAAGCCAGCTAGCCATGTTAGTGCATTCATTCAAGGCTAAAGAGAGGCGCAACCCTCATCTTCAACTTTGTAATTGAATGTAATTTAATTGCTTAGGCTGTTGAGTCATAGAGTCATGCCTTTGTGAAAGCATTAGGTAGGTAGGCCTTAAATGTTTTGTAAGGCTGAGATATAGATCTGATGATGGACTAGACAACCCATTCAATGTAATTGAATAGGGTAGGTATATTGGAGGGAAGAGAGCTCGAAGAGCCCCTCATGTAAAAAGATCAATTGTATCTCTTTAGTAGTGAGTAGAGAGGTAGTAGAATGAGAGGAGAGAAGAGTCGAGACCTTGTTACAGGCCGTGCTTAGGAACACCTTGTACAAACAGGCAGTTACCATTTTAATACAAACAAAAACAGTTTTTTCTGCATGTATTTTGTGTTGAATGAATGTCTGTGAGTGTTCTATTATGCTATGAATGTATGTTGTTATCATGCATTTGTAGGAGTTGGTTTGGTTTCAGGTTTGAGAGGTCTTTGAGGTTTCATGTCAAGAGGGCATGACAGAGTGCTGTAGACTCTGAAGACCAATGCACTGAAGCACTTCTGAATTCTGCGGGCTCAGACAGAGACATGCCAGGTGGGCACAGAAACTGAAATCATCAACTCAGGGAGAAGACCTCAAGGTTGTTGAACACCTTGGAGGCTAGGCTATAGGAGAAAACACAGTTGTAGACAGAATATCTAAGGAGTTCTGTGAAGCTCTGCCAAGTGGGCATTGAGCATATGCACAGTGGTGCATTGAAAAGAACTATTTTGTGAGTTCTTAGGAAGTTAGAATCACTGAGGATTCTTGACATTCTGCCAAGAGGAAATTGAGCATAGGCATAGAGCATTGAGAACAACTCTGCTATGATTTCAAGAAGAACTAGAATCACCGAGGATTCTGAGAGTTCTGCCAGGTGGGCATTGAGCAGGTGAAAGGAGGACACAGAAGACAAAACTGTTGGATGTTCTGTGAGAGGATACTCTGCCAGGTGGGAATTGAGTCAGTGTGTAGACAGGAACAGAGGAGAAGAGAACTCTTTGAGTTCTAGAATTTGGAGGAAGAATCCACTGAGGGATCTTCATAGGGTTTCTAAACACCCTGCAAACTCAGCAAGAGGTTGCTTGAGAGAAGGATAGCCCGAAAGGCATTAAATTCTCCATCTACTTGGAGAAAGGAAGAAGGATTTATTTCCTTAGAGATCTGAGTGTTTGAGAAGATCAAGAGAGATATCACTTTGTGTCCATGAAGACTCTGCAGAGGCATAGAATTCAAAGAACCCCTTGGGGATTCAAGGATAATCTCAGGAGGAGTAGTGCTTTAGGTGCACAGAGCGTAACTACAAGGAGTGCAGAAACCACAGAACTCTTTGAAGAGTTCAAAGTTCCCCAAAGCTGAGGAGGGACAACATTCTTCATGTAGGCGTGGGAGAACTCAAAGTAGAGGAGTTTTTAGAGACGGAGCAAAGGTTGAGGCCTTTGAGAATTTAACATTCTCCCAAATCCCGGAAGAAAACGTTAAATCTCAGGAGGAGGCATAGCAGTCGTCCGACCAGACTGGAAAAGAGATCTGGACCGTTGGTTTTCCACGTCCAGGAGAGAGTAAGAGGAGTGCACAGAAGGGGGAGATTGTGAGCCATTGGATTTCACACAGATACCCATCAACCATTGGATCGACTAAAGATGCGTGGAGTTTAGTCTTTGGAGAGTGCGTAGGAGATCGGTGGAACAGACGGTGGAGACACTTCATCAAGAAGTGTTGAAACCCCGTCAGCCATTGGATTTGTAGAGAGTTACACAAGGTTTTAAAGCTTCATCAACAAGAGGGTGAAAGTCTCGAAAGGATTGACTTATCGGGATATTGGCGTTCGGGATATCGGAGTTCTCAAGGTCAAGAAGATCGGGACACTTTAAGTTCTAAAATAGCAAGAGGAAATTTGAGCCGTCCATCTTGAGAGGACGCATGTCACGTGATCATCCATTTCAGAGATCCGGGCACTGGGATTCGTGGAGGCGAGAATCCTGAAACAGAAATCGGGATATCAAGACTTCATCCATCGAGATATCAGGTGTCTTGAAGACAGGACATCAGGAATTTCCATGGGAAAAATCCCAGAATCGATCTGAGTCATCCATTTGTGGAGACACGTGGTGGAGATCCAGACTATCGGGGAAAGTCCCGATAGAAAAGTCAAACCAGACATTAGGGTTCGGTGTTTCACGAATCCTAAGGACAAGACTTCCAAAACACCAGAAATCCTGAAATCACAAGAGGTGATCAGGACCATCCATCATAGAAGGACACATGGCAACGATTGAAGAAATCGGGAAATTTCCCAAAAGGAAAAGTCATCCATCGGGAAATCGAAATTCGAGAGATCGGGGATTCCGTCGACAAGAGATCCACTACACTTCAACCTTTGAAACCCCAAATCCCGATAAGAAGTATGACTGTGGTCATATAAGGGGAGGTCATGTGGATCAAAAGTCCAACCCGGAGGGCTAACGGAAGTGGGAGCACATCAGGATTTTGAAGCCCAAAACCCCAAAGGAGATAAGGTTGCGATCTTATGGGGATTGGTCCTATGAGAACTAGGGCATAGCTAGACGGGGCTAAGGAAAAAAGGGGCACATCGACAAATCGGAGTTCGGGATTTCAAGAGGACAGGGGATTCTCGTCATCGGGAAACAACAAACCCCAAAGCCTGAAATCACATTTCCTGTGGGGAAATTGTCGATGGTCGTGTTGGGGCCGTGAGGAAAAAGGAAGGACCTATGGATTAGATTTTAACAGAGATTACAAGAGGGAATTGAAAGAGCCACTTTGTCTTAGGCATATAGATGAACGATCCTTAAGACCGGGAGGTTAGCGCAGAGGCCTTTGCCGAGGCAGAGCAAGGGGTGCGTCTGCGTCAGTTGGTATCAGAGCTTGATTCTTGCTTGTATACTTCAGGCAAGGGAGGAAAAGGAAGAAGACAGAGTACTGAAACTCTGTAAGGATTTATTTGTAGGTAGGCAACAGTCCAGAAGATATTCAGGAGGACTGTAGGAAAAGGCTGAAGCACTCAGGTTTGCAGAGTGACAGCAACAGGTTTTCTAGGAGAGTAGACAGAGACAGCAACATGGCTACTGAAGGGCATAGGTATGCTGAAAGGAAAAGACCAGAGGTGATGAGTGCAGCTGAAAGGGGAAAGGAACTTGCCAACATCAAGGCAAGAATGGAAGATCTTGAACTTTGGATGCAACAGAATACCAAGCCAAGATGGGTATATGAATGGCCCATGAAGAGGCTGAAGTTAAAATGGCCAGTCAAGGAGTTGATGGCTAGAAGACAGCATAGGCTGTTAGGAGGATGGTTGAGGTAGGATGAAAACCTCAATGGACCAGAAGAATAAATGGTTCAGATATGTGAACCAGAGACTGGGAAAATTCTCAGTGAAGGGAATGAAATGGGATTAGTTGGAGATCTCAAGAAATGCCAGGAGGGCAGAGAGGAAATTCCAAATTTCCAGGTGGGCAATGAGTTGAGATCAGCTGAAGATCTCGTGGACTATCAGGAAGGCAGCCGAGGAATTTCACCTTGGCATCTAGGCAATAAAATGAGGTCGCTGCGGGATCTCAAAGACTGCCAGGAGGGCAACGAAGGGCTTCCAGTTTTCCAGGTGGGAAAAGGAACAAAGATGGAATCAGTTGATTCCATGGACTGCCAGGAGGGAAGTGGGAGCATCTCAAATCATCAGGTGGGTAGAGATGAGAATACAAGACTGTCTGAAAGTCTCATGGACTCGGAGGTGAGTTCAATTCACCAAGGAGTGCTGATGAAGATGGGATCGGTTGATCTCATAGTCTGCTAGGAGGGCAGCAGGAAAATCCCATATTGCCAGGTGGGCAGGGATGAACAGATGAGACTATTGGAGGGTCTCATAAATTCAGAGATGAGTTTGGATCAGTAGGTGCAACTGACAAAGGAGGAAGATAAGATAAATCTTCTAATGATTGGGGGAATTGAAATACCCCTACCACTTAGCTCAGAGGAGGCAGAAGTCTGTGTTGCAGATGAAACAACAAAAGTAGCAGAATAGTCAACTGTGACTATCAGGAAAGAAGGATTGGAGCAGATATATGAGGCTGCCCAAGCAGGAGGGGAAAATGAGTATTCTGACGAATGGCTCAACATATTCAGCCAGGAAGCTGAGGAAGCTGTAGCACTGAAGATGACAATGGAAGCAGAAGAGGATGAGGAGCATTTTAAGGAATGGCTCAATATTTTCAGCCAGGAAGTTCAAAAAGACTGCAAACTGGGAGTTTGCAGAAGAAGAAGAAGAAGAGGTAGACAACTTTTGCTTTGCTGATCTGTATGAGGAGATTGAAGCCTTGGAGAGAAGGGAAAAAGTGTAGGGCATGCACATCCAATAGGTAAAGTTGGAAACTGAAGAAGAAGGTGTGGGAGATCACAGTGATCTGCCCATGTGCCAAAAATTTCTGCAGCTGAGGAGACTGCATGAACAGAGCTAGCCACTGAAGCAGCTGGACCAAATGATAGAAGACATCAAAAGGCTAATGGTAGATACGACAGGAACTTCCAGCAAGGAGAATTTCGGCAGAAGAGAAGCCGTAGTAGCAACACAGCAACAGCAACAGCAAATAGATGGAGCATATGAACAGCTCCAGAGATTTGTTTGGGATCTAGGAGGATTTCCACAGCTGAGATGGGCAGCTCATGATCAGGAGCTCATGAATTTTGCAGCTGAGGAGTATGATGCAAGAGCATCTCTCCACGCCAGCCATCCAGCTAGCCAGCCATGTCAGCGCATGCATTCAAGGCTAAAGAGAGGCGCAACCCTCATCTTCAACTTTGTAATTGAATGTAATTTAATTGCTTAGGCTGTTGAGCCATAGAGCCATGCCTTTGTGCAGGCATTAGGTAGGTAGGCCTTAAATGTTTTTTAAGGCTGAGATCTAGATCTGATGCTAGACTAGACAGCCCATTCAATGTAATTGAATAGAGTAGGTAGATTGGAGGGAAGAGAGCTCGAAGAGCCCCTCATGTAAAAAGATCAATTGTATCTCTTTAGTAGTGAGTAGAGAGGTAGTAGAATGAGAGGAGAGAAGAGCCGAGACCTTGTTACAGGCCATGCTTAGGAACACCTTGTACAAACAGGCAGTTGCCATTTTAATACAAACAGAAGTAGTTTTTCCTGCATGTATTCTGTGTTGAATGAATGTCTGTGAGTGTTCTATTATGCTATGAATGTATGTTGTTATCATGCATTTGCAGGAGTTGGTTTGGTTTCAGGTTTGAGAGGTCTTTGAGGTTTCATGTCAAGAGGGCATGACAGAGTGCTATGGACTCTAAAGACCAGTGCACTGAAGCACTTCTGAATTCTGCGGGTTCATACAGAGACGTGTCAGGTGGGCACAGAAATTTAAATCATCAACTCAGGGAGAAGACCTCAAGGTTGTTGAACACCTTGGAGGTTAGGCTGTGGGAGAAAACATAGTTGTAGATAGAATCTATGAGGAGTTCTGTGAAGCTCTACCAAGTGGGCATTGAGCATATGCATAGTGGTGCATTGAAAAGAACTCTAATGTGAATTCTTAGGAATTCAGAATCACTGAGGATTCTTGACACTCTGCCAGGAGGGCATTGAGTGCAGGCACAAAGAATTGAGAAGAACTCTCCTGTGAGTTCAAGAAGAAGTAGAATCAATGAGGATTCTGAGAGCTCTTCTAGGTGGGCATTGAGCAGGTGAAAGGAGGACACAGAAGACAGAACTGTTGGATGTTTTGTGAGAGGATACTCTGCCAGGTGGGCATTGAGTCAGTGTGCAGACAGGCACAAAGGAGAAGAGAACTCTTTGAGTTCTGGAATTTGGAGGAAGAATCCACTAAGGGATCTTCACAGGGTTGTTGAACACCCTACAGACTCAGCAAGAGGTTTCTTGAGAGAAGGATAGCTCGGAAGGCATTAAATTCTCCATCTGCTTGGAGAAAGGAAGAAGGATTTATTTTCTTAGAGATCCGAGTGTTTGAGAAGCTCAGGAGAGATAGCACTTTGTGTGCGTGAAGACTTTGCAGAGGTGCAGAAGTCAAAGAACCCCTTGGGGATTCAAGGATAAGCTCAGGAGGAGTAGTTCTTTAGGTGCATAGAGCGTAACTGCAAGGAGTGCAGAAACCATGGAACTCTTTGAAGAGTTCAGAGTTCCCCAAAGCTCAGGAGGGACAACGTTCTTCATGTAGGTGCAGGAGAACTTACAGTAAAGGAGTTCACAGAGATGGAGCAAAGGTTGAGGCCTTTGAGAATTTAACATTCTCCCAAATCCCAGAAGAAAATGTTGAAGCTCAGAAGGAGGCATAGCAGTCGTCCAGCCAGACTGGAAAAGAGATCTGGGCCATTGGTTTTCCACGTCTAGGAGAGAGTAGGAGGAGCACACAGAAGAGGGAGATCGTGAGCCATTGGATCTCACACAGATACCCATCAACCGTTGGATCGGGTGAAGACGTGCGGAGTTTAGTCTCTGGAGAGTGCGTAGGAGATCAGTGCAACGGACGGTGGAGACACTTCATCAAGAAGTGTTGAAACCCCATCAGTCGTCGGATCTGTAGAGAGTTACACGGGGTTTTAAAGCTTCATGAACAGGAGGGTGAAAGTCCCGAAAGGATTGAATTATTGGGATATCGATGTTCGGGATATCGGATTTCTCGAGGTCGAGAAGATCGAGACACTTTAAGTTCCGAAATAGCAAAAGGAAATCTGAGTCGTCCATCTTGAGAGGACGCATGTCACGTGATCATCCATTTCAGAGATCTGGGTACTGGGATTCGTGGAGGCGAGAATCCCGAAATAGGCATTGGGATATCGGGAGTCTCGAAGACAGGAGATCAGGAATTTCCATGGGGAAAATCCCAGAATCGATCTAATTCGTCTGTTTGTGGAGACACCTGGCGGAGATCCAGACTATCGGGGAAAGTCTTGATAGAAAAGTCAAAAAAGACATCAGGGTTCTGTGTTTCATGAATCCTAAGGACAAGAATTTTGGAGCACCAGAAATCTTGAAATCACGAGAGGCGATCAGGACCGTCCATCATAGGAGGATGCGTGGCAACGATTAAAGAAATTGGGAAATTTTCCGAAAGGAAAAGTCATCCATTGGGAAATCAAAATTCGAGAGATCGGGGATTCCATGGACAAGAGATCCACTACACTTCAACCTTTGAAACCCCAAATCCCGATAAGAAGTATGACTGCGGTCATATAAGGGGAGGTCATGTGGACCAAAAGTCTAACCCGGAAGACTAACGGAAGTGGGAGCACATCGGTATTTCGAAGCCCAAAACCCTGAAGGAGATAAGGTTGCAATCTTATGGGGATTGGTCTTATGAGAACTAGGGAATAGCCAGACGGGGCTAAGGAGAAAAGGGGTGCATCGGAAAATCGGAGTTTGGGAGTTCAAGAGGACAGGGGATTCTCGTCATCGGGAAACAAGAAACCCTGAAGCCTGAAATCACATTTCCTGTGGGGAAATTGTTCATGGTCGTGTTGGGACCGTGAGGAAAAAGGAAGGACCTATGGCTTGGATTTTAACAGAGATTACAGCAGGGAATCGAAAGAGCCACTTCGGCTTAGGCAGATAGATGAATGATCCTTAATACTGGGAGGTCAGCGTAGCTGCCTTTGCTGAGGAAGAGCAAGGGGTGCGTCTGCGTCACCCGTGCACGTGCAGCCCACATCCCCAAAATCCCTTTGTACGGCCCTCCGTACAGGCCCTGCCTGAAAAATGAAATCCTATTTCTATGTAGGATGATCAGACCACTAGCCTGAAGCTCGCTAATTGCCAATCAGATGCCTCATCCTCCCTGAATCTCCAAATCTCCTCTGAAAACTGCTCGTCCAGTCACTATTGCAATAGGTACAAATGAGGTGGCAATGTGGGCCCTACAACTATATATAGACCTTTTTTCCAAACTTCCCCTCACCATTCCGGGAGCCCACGGTGTCCTTTTTTCAATCTGTCTTCAGCCACGGGATCAGCATCTCGTCATCTACATCACAACAGTCCCTGGGCCTCTTTTCATCCTGAGCACCCGGGGCACCTTTTTTCATACCCTGGTCAGGTACGCATGTGCATATTTACGCTTATCAAATACATGCTCATATCTTCGATTCTCTTCAAATATTGTTCACGTTGGGTATTTGGTTTTCATGTGTGCAGTTACTTGGTCATCATACATCGACACAACTCCTTCAGGTATATACTAAGAATTGGCATGTAGTCTTTCCCTCTGTATCACACTTACATTTCCAGTCACACACTCTGATATTTTCCTCTAGGATGCCCTTTCCCAGCTCTACAGTACCCACACCTCCATTTTCATCTTCGATACTATCACCTGGTAGCATTCTTCCCCACATGAGTTGTCCCATTCATAGCATCTTGTGGAACTTCTAACACTCATGCTGTTTTTCAAAACCCTTTAGGGATGGGAGTCCCAATAGTCTTTCATCATGTCGCGAATCAAACCACATACTCTTTCTCCTCATTTTTGCTAGCTTTCCCACATAGACTCCCAAATTCTCTCTTCACGGTTATATTTTTTTACTGCACCTCTGTAGTATCATGAACCCTACACTTCATCCACAATCAGTTTTCCCATCTGCAAATATCCCTTCATTTCACCTACCTCATACAAAAACTCACCAATGGGGCCCCCACCCTTCATCAGCTTTTTGAGCAAATTATGCCCTACATGGGCCACCCATATCACACTGGGGCACCCATTTCTGTATTTGTACATTTCTCCCAAAAATTATTCGTTATTTATTGTATAAACGCCTTTATTTCCAGTCATTACATTCCCTTTTTGTCATCACCTTTGGGTGACCTACTTTCCTTTTTGGCCAACCGCAACCCATGTCACCCTTGGTTGGGGCACTACTTTTCATCCACCCTTTCCGGAATCGTCCATATCTTCAGAGTACCCCACAGGTCACTTACCTCTACCCTCTGAATTTGTTCACCTTGTCCCACCTCTAGCACAACTTATCCCCGGTCTTGTCGTCCCCCTGACACTCGACCTCGTTGAACGGTTGCGGCCACTTTTTCTCTCACACATACTCCCACATCTTGACTTCATCCATGTACCTCTGCCACTTCCTCACCTCAATAGATTTCACAGATCCATTTGCTTCTGGGAGTCGCGTCCCCCTTTTTGTCAACATCAACACAATTTCTAGAAGGGCGACTGTATCTTGATTCTCATCATCCCCTCAATGAGAGATCTCGGATGGCATAGGGTGAAACACTATTGCTCCCTACTGTGGTTGACCCCCTTAACATTCGACGCCAACACTTTCTCATGTTATGGTGGGTCTTACTTTGCGACTATTGTAGTTAGTTCTTTTATTTGTCGAAGACCTCTGAACTTGGTAGGGCCATCAATGCCCACATAATCGTTGCTACTTATTACCGCGATCATTGCCTACTATTCAAAGCATGTTCATTTGCAGAATTGTCTTCTGCCTGTATCATAATTTCCCTTGAGGGTGCTGCAGTTGTCTACACCAACACTTCATTCATCTCTTTCTTCAGAGTTACATGACATGAGCATGGGGCATGCCCACCTCGTTTGTACACAATTTTCTATTTTTACACACCTCATGGAAGGTCGAGTCCTATTGGTTCCTTTTTCCCTCCAATGGATCGCTCTAGATGATCTCACTATTGCTATCTCTTCCAAAAACATTCTCAGTAGAAGAAACATTGATGGATTTCGGCTATACGTATGCTCCTAACCTCATCCATCAGGGGGCATTTGCTATCACTGAAATTTCGTTGGCACATGGTTACAAGAACTCAGCATCGTCAAACAGTGATGAAGTCATCCATGGACCTAATTAATACCACATCATTCAAAAAGGTCAAAAACTATACAAAGTAGTGAAAAATTTAAGAGCGCTATGCAAACATTGGGCGCGTGCGCGCATGCGCGGAATAGGAACGCAGAATTCACACACAGGTGCACGATGCACGACTGTTAGTGAAAAAAGCCACACACCTGCTAAACGACGCATTTATGAGAGTGGTCAGCCTCCCACCCACTTATGGTTCATCTCCCAAGCCGATTTGACCCTCAAATCTGGACTGGATCCAACTGGTGGGCTGGTCAAAGACCTAAGAATTCCCTAATTGGCCTCTTTTCACACTACAAAGCAGTTAAACAATAACCCAAATGAATGCTATAACAAGACATGGATGCACCTCATTTTCTCAAGGAATTCAAAGTAAAGTTATGCTACCTCTTTTATCTTGAGGAATCCATCCTTGTCAAGAGCACATTAGCACCATAGCATTGGACAATCCACCTCACACATTGAGTGGATTTGTAAAGAGTTCTTTCATC
>JASDQU010439510.1:86104-97468 GCA_032191745.1 Picea mariana
AGTCCCCTTTCTTCTTGGTGCTTTGTTTTCACTAATAGATCAGCCTCAAACATTGGTGACATGGGTCTTTTGGTTCTTTTTGTTTCTATGTCCCTATGCTCATGAATTTAGTTTTTATTGCATCTCTTAGTTTAATTCTTAATTGTAGTTTTTATTTTCTTTCCCTAACTCTTTTATCTATAGCTGTCCTGCTCAGCAGACCCAACTGAGCTTGCAAGCACCTCTGTTTTTCTCACCAAGGTGATGAAAGAGGCGCAACAAATTGGTGACTCCACTGGGGAAAGGTATCAATTTCCTACCTCATTTGGGTTTTTTTTGCTCTTCTTTTAGTTTGTTTAACTTGCAGGTGCACTAACCGGCCTAAGCTGACCTACCAACTAGCCAATTCCAAGTTGAATTGAGAGAAATCCATTCGGATTTTTTATTCTCAGCTGTGTGCCATTTATGCGTGGGTTTTTAGGCCCACAGACGTGCATCGTGCGCCCATGCGCCTGATTCACCATTTTGTTTTGCGCACATGCACCTGCTGACTTGTCTATGTTCGTGCGCATGCGCTCTACGTGCCTCTGGCTTCACTGGAACCCGCGCATCTGTGCAAAATTTCATATTGTAAAGTTGTTGAGATGTGGGGAAGGCCATTTTCCTTCTTAAAAATGATTTCAAGCATGTTTTAAAGTTGCACCACACTTAGTCCCCTCATCATATAAAGGGGTTAGTCAAAAAACACATAGGCACTTAGGAGGATATAATCAATTTCCCTTCTTTGCTTTTTGCCACATGGATGGCTTGTTTTGACTCACAAGATAAGTTGGAAATCATTTTTAATCACATTTAACTTGCATTGGGACTAGAAGTTGAATAACAATAACTTAATATGCTCTTCTCTTGAGCCTCCAAGCGATCTTGAGAATCAGAAAAAGATTGTGAAACGATTTCATCTCCCTTAAGAACATTAAAACCTTTAGGAGAGGACAACAACCCTTTTTGGGACTCCTCTTAGTTTGCTTTTTCAAACACATATTAATATTGTAACGGGCCCATACATGCCCACATGCTATAGATATAGGATAGTGTTTGAAATTTTTCTTTCTTAGATCAAAACACTAGGGATGTTTAAAGGTTTTGTAACGGGCCCATACATGCCCACATGATCAATCTAGGATAGTTTCAAAGCTTTTTTTAGATTACATCACAATAGGGAGTTAAAGGGATAGTAAAGGACCCACATGTCCACATGCTAGCTTCCTAGGGTCTTTTGAATTACGCAAGGTTGTACCAAAGGCACTTAGTTAATTAGGTAATCAAGCACTTGTAAGGACCAAGCGAAGTCCACATGCAGCAAGGTGACATCTAATTCACTAAAAATTGGCACACTTTCACTCACACACAAAAGTCACTTATCACTCACATAGCTTCTTCTTGAAACGTGGAGGTCAAAGTAAGTGTCCTCCAAAGGGATTCCAAAAACATCCCACCCTTTTCTTGACGGAACTATCCACTCCCATTTTTAAATCAACGAGGTTGGTTTGCACCCCCAACCTCCCAAAACAAATACATCTAAAATCTTTCTAAAAACTCACTAAAGTTTTCCTCCACAGGAGGTGCCAAAAGAAATTTTTTAGTCTAGGTAGGATTTCGGGGATAGGCATCCAAATAACTCCCCGTTATTTGGTTCTCACATTGTCAAACCATAGATGTTGTCAAATAGGGAACTGAAAATCCTCCAATTCAAGTGTTCCTAATACCATAAGGCAGGGAGATACCCGTGAAGGGTTGAAGGCCTACGTCTGGTTGTTCTGTGCATCCCCCCTTGAGGCACCCACCTCTTGGACAGGATCCAGCCCTTGATCCATTTCTTAGGCCGAAAATCTAAATGTCGCACTTTGACCGGGGTACCTAGTGACCAACTTTAGGACATCTACCCAGGTGGAAATTGTGGGCTGTAATTTCACCTTGATTGTATTTTGTGTGGCTATTGGGAAATATCGCCAGCTCTTTCGGGATATGCCCCCTTTACCCCTCATTATAACCAATTATTTCATCCTTCACTAGTTTCTCTTCCAGTGACTTTAGACCCCACTGTTGAGTACTATTGGAAGGTCCAGTGCTATTTGAGAGGAAGGACGTTACGTCTTCTAGGACACGAGAATTTGTTTTCTTTTGATTCCCTACACGGACAAAACCCACTTACCCATATATATGCTTCTTTGTCAAAAACATTTTATGTATGATGCACATCTGATTACAATTTGATTTGGATATATATATTGTGTAAACATTCAACGCAAAGACTTTTATTTCTATATTACTCTCACCACTCTTTGCACACATTCACACAGCTAGTCTGACATCATAGGGGAACCACAGAACCCCCGTCGTTCACGAGGCTTGCTAAACCTCCCTCCTATATTAGGGGGAGTGTATGGTCATGCCCGCTCGTCAGCACCTCCTTCACACACTCCTGTGAGTGCTACTGTTTTAGGATCAGCTTTGCTTGGTTCTACATTACTTGGGTCTACTTCCTAAGGTCGCCCGTTCACTCTCTCTCCTTTACACAGAAGAGGGGGACCCACTTCCTCTCAAGGAGGAAGCACCAACCCACCTAGCCCCCCTCAAGGGTCAGGTTCACAACACATTATGGCCAGAGCTAATCCTCCCCCCCCCACTGCAAATGCCATATTTGGCCTCTCTCAACATACCAGATCTCAGCAAACTCACCAATGATCCTATATTGCATGATTCCACATGGCCTGCAATGCCAACCAAACTACCTTCGGACATACCAAAGTTTGAAGGAAAGGTAGGCGATGACCCTACCAACCAAGTCATGACCTTTCACCTATGGTGCTCCTCCAATAGCATTATGGATGATTGTTGGTCTCCAGTTTTGATCATGTTTTTGCCTATATTATATCACAAAGACCTCCATCTCTATACCCAGTACCACCCCTTTTGGCCTTGTTTTGACATAATTGACATCTCCCTACCACTCAATGGGGCTACTTAAGGTATCTTTACGTTTCAAGTTATGTTTATGAATTTTGATTCTTTAAATTAACAATGGAACTAATGTGGCTCGGGTTAGGTACCACTTCTATTCTTGGAACAGGATTTGCCAGTACCAGATACCAGTTCGCACCCTGTGGAGACACCAACAAAGCTACTACAGATTTGCGCATTATGGACAAAGGGGGAGACAACGAGGTTTACATGACAGATGGAGTCATCGCTCATACGATGATTGAAGGCACAATGATAGAATGAAGTCGTTAATATTTCATGGTTCACACTTCGTGACACTACGTGTCATGAAGATGTGAAGACCGTTTTTTAAACTTAATTTCAAGCTATTCTCGGATCTAGGATCCGTTGGAACTAATGTATTTTTTCTTTAGACTATTATAGAGGAGGATCTATATATAACCAGAGGATCACTCCTAATAAATGGTTGGGTTATGTTATGTTATATCGTGAACACATGTTTTGAATACAAACTGTTGTTGCGTTATGTTACACGACTGGTATACGATTTGAGTATTTTTCTTCTGAGTTAATGGAGTGTGAAGTTTACACAATGTTTGCATAGCATGATTGATTAGTTCTGGTTGTTTCCTTCAACGTTTGTACCTTTTGGTTGGGCCCACCAAATAGGTGCAAGTCGCTGTTGTTCTTGCATTAAATTTAGATTATTTCAGTAGCGTAGTAATTGCCTGCATGTTAGTTTATTGAGTCTTGGAGTTAACTGTTCAGAATATTGAGTGATTATTCTTCAACTGTATCGTTTCCAGCTTATTAAATATATGCTACGTTGATGAGTATTGAAGCATGGTTGATTCCTGTAGGATTTGAAGCGTGAATTAGAATAGCTCTGTTCCCAGTTTCCAATTTGAACGAAGATTAAAGTGAATGCAAGCTTGAATATACTTTGTTTTGGTTAGGATATTTAGTTACTTTTCTTTGTTAGATAGTTAGGC
Source organism: Picea mariana (assembly GCA_032191745.1). NCBI lineage: Eukaryota > Viridiplantae > Streptophyta > Pinopsida > Pinales > Pinaceae > Picea > Picea mariana. The sequence goes on from JASDQU010439510.1 coordinate 90,079, forward strand.
TACTCTTTTCTGTTAGGTTAGTTAGGGTGCAATTGAACTAGAGGAAGCTTCCGGTACCAGTAGGGTAAGTAGAATAGTTTTTTTTATTTTTCCTGTAGACAGAGTTAGATTTGTTTTCAATGTTTAGATTAAAATAATTTTAGGAAATAATATTTCTGTGATAGATAGAAATAGTGTTGATAGATGAGTAAAGATAGTGGTAGACGTTCTTGTGAAATTACAGTAGAGCAGAAATAGAAGTACCGGCACTCAATCATAGAACTGTTTCTCTTTTGATGAATTAAACGGGAAATGATAAGTTTCAAGATAGTCATTAAGATTCAGTTTCTCAGAGTGAGTTTATGTTTTCTTTTAAGGATAGTCTTTAGATAGGAATTAGCTTACCCGCACATACAGTGTAGCAGCTCTAAGTTTACCTACCTTGGTTTGACAATTTAGTGTTTCAGGTCCTTTAATTCTTCAATTTAGCAACCTGACATTTTTGGCGCCGTTGCCGGGGAGCTGTTTAAAGGTAAGTTAGATAGTTGTCTTGATTAGTTTTAGAATGCACTTAGTTTGGTGTGGTATGTTAGCAGGTTGATAGTAAGAGGAGCTGTGGAAAAAAAAAGGGGTGAAAACTGACATATCAGTTATCACAGGTACTCTGAAACTCAATCTTAGTTTCTTTTCTTTCATTTAGTATGAATTCATGAGAAATAGAGATCCTAGAGGTAGATTTAGGAGAAATATAAAACCACAAAAAGAAGAAGAAACCTCCACCCAAAAAGAGATAGAAACTGAAACTGAAATTCTGGCTGAGGAAACCGTAGAACAAAACCTAGAACTAGGAAACACCATACATCAGCAAACTCAAAATCTTGGTGATCCAGCCCTGGATGACACAGTTGATCCAGAGAAAATACAAGCCCTTCTCAGGAACCCTAACTCTGTAGTTTCACAGATAAAAACTACAACTGAGAGATCAAAGGCCATAGGATCCTCAAAAGGACCAATAGGATATAACACCTCTGATAGAAAGAATCTAGAAAGGTGGGATTTCACACCCTCACCAAAGAAAGATCGGATCGTATATACAATTCTTGGTAATCCTTTTACCATGGGAGATAGAGGGAGAGACTTACATGGGGAACTTCATATTGAAAATGAAGGTGAAGAACAAGCAGAGAATGAGTTACCACAAGAAACCACCTTTGGATTTCCTNGTTGGTTCATGAGTTTAGGAGAATACAGCATTAGATCTTGGGAAGATATGAAGGCAAAATTTTTAAAGAAGTACCAGGACTATTGCAGAACCAAGGATTCTCGGAATGGCATCTTCAAAATGCAACAGCAAGATGAGGAAAGCCTTGAGGATTTTCTAGAAATATTTACCTATACCCTTCAAAAATCTAAATATAATGATCTCCAAGATGAAGCAATCAAGACTCTTTTCTTAAAAGGAGTTTTGGAGGAATATATTGATACCCTCAATTTAATGGCTTCAGGAGACATTTATCAAAAAAACTTTGAAGCACGCAAGGGGTACCTTCGGAGGCATAGCAACATTGTGGAAGGCAGAGTAGTTCAGTCTCGTCAACTCCTATAACACGCAGCACTGGAGCTTTACAGAGCTCAAGCACACAGCAAGTAAGTTAACTATTTCACTTTTCAATTTATATGTTCCAACTCTGCACAATGAAAAGAAAGATTGTTGGAAAACATTAAACGAATTTCTAGAGAAAAACTCCCCAAGCAATATAATCATTGCCGGAGACCTCAACCTAGTCATGAATGGAAAAGAAAAAAGGGGAGGAAGGCCCAGCAAGGACCAAATGATTTTTGTAGTAGAAGACATCATACATCAGTGGGACATCATCGACTTTAAACCAAGTAAAGGGTTGTACACTTGGACCAATAACAGGATGGGGGAGGAACACATTTCTGCCAGATTGGATAGGTTTCTGGTTCAAAGCACTCTGTTGTTGGAAAGGAAGCTGATCTCCACTGCCATCCTCCCCAAGCTCACCTCGGACCACAAACCCATTTTGCTCCAGCTAGAGGACGAAGAAAATTTAGGCCCAATCCCATTCAGGTTCAACCCCTTATGGAAATCAAAGAGTGGGTTTGTAGACACGGTTCAATGGGCATGGTCTACCCGAGTTAATGGCTCCCCCAATTTTTTCTGGGAACAAAAACTAAAAATAACAAAAAAATCCCTCAAGGAGTGGAGCAAACTCTCGAGAAGCAACCCCAATACCCAAATAAAGGAGTCAGTTCAGCAGCTGGGACAGCTACAGCTCGAGATGGAAACAATAGACATTGCCAGAACAGAACTGGAAAAGGAGCAACAAGCTCAATGCAGAACTTACCGCACCTTCAAAAAGGAAGAAGAGTACTGGAGGCTGAAATCCCGTAGCCTTTGGTTGCAAGCTGGCGATAGGAATACATCCTACTTCCACCGCCAATTCAAAGCCCGCCTCTCCAGGAACCATATCTCCGAGATCACGACCAATGAATGGAAGCTCTGCAAAGGAATAGATCAAATAAAGGATGCTGCTGTCTCACACTTTCAACAACTTTATAGCAAAGAGAACCATGACAATGAAGAAGATTACAATGAATTCCTCATGAATAAGAGGATAATACAGCACTTTTGAGCCCAATCAATGAAGAAGAACTCAGCAAAGTCATCTGGTCCATGGACCCGGACAAAGCCCCAGGTCCAGATGGGTTTACTATCCATTTTTATAGGATCTGCTGGAATATAATCAAATCTGACCTCATAAGAATGATAAAAGGAGTCCTTCAAAAAGAAAAAATAGGAGGCAGCACTAATTCTACCTTCCTAGCGCTAATCCCAAAAGAAACAAACCCCGCCTTCTTCGACAGATTCAGGCCAATCTCACTATGTAATGCCTCTTATAAGATTATAGCAAAACTTCTTGCAAACAGAATAAAACCTCTGTTGGGCAAGCTTATCTCAGAATCGCAAGGAGGATTCGTCAAAGGGAGACATATCCTGGATAATGTAATCCAAGTCCAGGAAGCTATGCACTCCAACAATCTCAGAAAAGAGAAAGGCATGCTGATCAAGCTTGACATGTCAAATGCCTTTGACAGAGTAAAGTTGTCCTTCCTGTATCAAGTGCTCCTCTCTTTCGGATTTGATCCTGACTTTGTAAAGCTGATAAAAGCCTGTACTCATAACCCTTGGATTGCCCCATTGGTGAATGGGAGACCAAAATTTTTTTTCAAAGCTACGAGGGGGCTGAGGAAAGGATGCCCCCTCTCTCCATTTTTGTACATATTAATGGCGGATACCCTCAGCAGGAAGATGGAACAGGAAATGTTAATAGGGGCAGCCCCAGGACTTAGAATAACGAAGAACCTGAAGCCCATAAACCATGCTCTGTTCGCAGATGACTCTCTTCTGCTAGGAGGATCTTCAAACAGAGTAGCCACTGCATTCAAGGGTACTCTTCAAGTGTATTGCAAGGTGTCTGGAGCTCTGATAAGCGAAAGAAAAAGTGTTGTTTACAGCTGGAATCTAACAGATCATGAAACTCAGAATATAGCAAGTACCTTGGGGTTCAAAGGACACTCCAAATGGGAAAAGATATAGTATCTTGGGTTGCCTTTAACACTGGGTGTAAATAGAGTCAGCCTGTGGGAAGGAGTCTTAGCAAAAATCAAAAGAAAAATCGAAGCCTGGGGAGGTTACTGGCTCACCCATGGAGGCAAATTAACCTTGATAAAAGCAGTTATCTCCTCACTGCCGATATATCAAGCGTCCTATCTCTTAGCATCCAATTCCATAGCAGGACAAATCAACAAACTCCTGAGATATTTCCTGTGGCATGGTGGGAAAGGGAACCAAAGAAAATTTCATTTAGTCAATTGGGAGACAGCCAAGCGGCCTCTGAGAGAAGGAGGATTGCATATTCACGACCCAGCACTTGCAAACACTGTTCTGGGCTGCAAAATCTTGTGGAAGATGCACAGCGACCCCTCACATCCAGTCAGCAAAACTTTAAGTCACAGATACATCCCAAATTCCAAAATTCGAAATCTCCAAAACGCAGTGAGCAGGAAAACCATAATTTTATGGCAACTGTGTATTAAAGGGGTGCGATTTTTCAATCAACACTTGTACCGTGTCCCTGGAAATGGAAAATGGACCAAACTCTGGACTGACAGTATAATGGGGAATCCGCCCATTGCTTCAAACGCTGGCCTGAGGGAAATTCATGATTTTCTTGAGAGCAGAGGTATCCAGAGAATTATTGACATATCAAAGTGGGATGAAGACGGATCTTGGTCAGAGTGGAAATTCGACAATGTCCCAGATTGCCTCCTTCAGCAAATTGAGATGCTCAAAGCAGAGCTTCGAGAGGCAGCCCCTGTGCACAGGACAGGAAAAGATACTTGGGGCTGGGGACCCACAGGAATTTATATAGCAGCTAGAGGCTATACTCTGCTCCAGCAAAAACAAAATAGACCTCTCTTGGCAAGGCTCTGGTTGGAGGTATGGGACTCGATGGCGATCCCGAAGGTCAACTTCTTTTTCTGGACACTAATGCACAGAAAGATTCTGATGGGAGAAAATTTATTGAAAAGAAATATTGCCAGACCACACAAATGTTGTCTTTGTAGAGAAGCCATGGAAACCTCGGACCACTTATTTGCAGGCTGTCATTTCACAAACAAAGTCTGGCAGCTTACACTCCAATGCCTCAAGGTCACTGTTCCCACCAACATTTCAGTAGTGGAACTATTCACTAGCTGGAAGGATAGATACCCTTCGCTTTCCCTGAAAACATTATGGGCCAGAATCTAGATCTCCATCCCCAAGTTCGTGTGCTGGAAGCTATGGCTAGCAAGAAATGAGCAAATCTTCAACAACACAGAGTGGACCCCCCAAATGGTAGCAGCGAAAGAAAAAGGCCTCCTACTAGAAACTTTGAGCTCCCAAAATCACAAAATCGATACCTCGATTCTACAGGAAGAAAAGGAGTGGCTTGGCTCCTCCGTGCTGAATCCTCAAACCCATAGTGCGGAAAAACCCCATCTTGAAATAGAATGGAGGTTAAGAGACAGCCATGACATATTTCAGAGTTGGTGGCAAAAACAAGGCAAAACTTCAGTCTTTTTTTACGGCGCCTCCAAAGGAAACCCTGGGACAGCGGGAGTAGGAGGAATCATTTATTCCAGTGAAGGGGAGAAACTAGCAACCTTTTGTTGGGGTCTTGGACAGCGAACCAATAATCAAGCAGAAATTTTGAGTTTGATCAAAGTTTGCCAGATAGCCAGGGAAAGAGGACACCGGAAGCTACAAGCATTTGGAGATTCTGAGATCTTGATCAAAATAATACACTCAAGAGGACAGTTTAAAGATGCTGGGCTAAACAAGAATCTGCAAAGGTTAAGATACATTCTAAAATATTTCACCTCCTTCAAGTGTTACCATATTCTCAGAGATTCAAATAAAGAAGCAGACAAACTAGCCAACGAAGGCTGCCTTTTGTCCCAAGGAGAACTCGGCGTAAACGGTGGGGATCCAGTTAAAATATGTATTCCTTGAAAATGACAACAGCTTGTAAAAGAATGTAGAAGGCAGCAGGCGCCTGAGAAAGATAGCTGGAACAGAAGTTGCAACACAGTGCTGTAACAGAGCTGGAACACAGTGTTGAAACAGAGCTGGAACACAGATGCAGAAATACAGATGCTAGAACACAGATGCTGGAACACAGAAGCTGAAACACAGTGCTGAAACAGCAGAAACATGGTGATGTAACAACTAAAACACAGAAGCTGAAACACAGATGAAACACAGATCCTGGAACACAGAAGCTGAAACACAGATGCTGGAACACAGAAGTTGAAACACAGATGCTGGAACACAGATGTTGGAACACAGAAGTTGTAACAGTTGAAACACAGATGTTAGAACACAGAAGCTGAAACACAGTGTTGTAACAGCTGAAACACAGTGTTGTTACATTTGCTGAATCACAGTGCTGGAACAGTTGCTGAAACACAGTGTTGTTACATATGCTGAAACACAGTGATGGAACAGATGCTGAAACACAGTGCTGGAAATTATGTTGAAACAACGATGGACCTTATGCTGAAACAGTGTTGCATCACATTTTGGTTTGTGATCTATAGGCCTGAAGAAACTCGGGGCAATTTGTAACTGAATCTGTGGCTTTGTCACCCCTCTAAAATAAAATATAACCGTTTTCGTTAAAAAAAAAAAAAAAAAACTTTGAAGCAATTAGTGAACTCTGTAGAACTTACTCAAGAAGTAAAGGAAAAGCTGCAAAAAGTGTGAGAGAATCGGTCAACAAAAATACCAAAACATCCACATCTGGTGGAGTTACTAAAGTCAAATTGGGAAACCTTTTGGAAAATTTTAAAACAGACCTTCTAGGAACAATTGGCTATCAATTAGACACTTTGAAGATTAAGAGAAAGCAGGAAGAGGAAAACCCTGTCCTAAGTATATTTTGACCAAAATGCAGAAAAAGGCATCCTTTACGAGAATGTCCCTTGGACAATGTTTCTATATGTGCAATATGTACTGAAAATCATAAAACAGAATATTTCCCATCCTTACCGAGATTGCAAGCAATATTTAAGGGAGGGGAAGCTCCAGGGACTCCATCTGCACCTAAGAGGCCTTGGAAACCTAGAAATCCAAATGCAAATGCATATCAAGAACCACCCCCAGAATCTTCCAGCTATTATCCACCCTTCTCTCAACAACAGCAACACCCATGGAACTGGCCAAATTGGCCCCCACAAAATGTCCCTGCTCAACCTTGGTACCAGGGATGGAGAAATCCAAAATTTGGAAATAACCAACAGCAGCATGCAGTACCGATGCCCCAGAATCCATACATGCAGTACCCTCCAAACATGCAACAATTATTGCCTGGTTTTACTCCACCTCCATTACCACCCATCCCACAAAATCCTCAGAATCCACCATGTCCTACCATTCTACCTGCTCAACCCATTCAGAATCCTAACCACAGACCACCTCTACCACTCCATAATGCCGATTTCCAGAATTATCCATCTTACAACATAAACCCTATTTCTATACAAGAAGTACAACTGAGATCTGGAAAGATTTTAAATAAAATTCAGCCCACAACAAAAACACCACCAAAGGTAATTATCGAAGAACATGAAGATGAGCCTACAAACAATTTCCCTTGAAAGATGTTATCATTCCAAAACAGAAAAAATCTAAATCACAGCATAACACACAAACTCAGGTCCCCCAAATGCCTCCTTTTCCTGAAAGGCTGCTCATTGAAAAACCAATTGTGCAATCTGAGTTTGACATCATGACTGAACTGAGAAATCTCTGTGTTAAGATTCCATTATTACAGGCCATCAA
>JASDQU010439510.1:99345-109670 GCA_032191745.1 Picea mariana
ACCCAATGGGATCAGAATTTCACCAATATTCAACATCTCATATTTGTACCCTTACAAAGCTGAAGAAGTAGGGGAAGAGAATGAATAGATAGAGGTTCAGGGGAATAAACAAATGCATGTAGCTGCAAAGCCACAGATGGAAAGTATAACTGATAAGAGGGTCAGCAAGAAGACCAAGAGGAAAGAGTATTTTGAATACTTGGTCAAATGGAAGGGACACCCAGTTGAAGATGCTATTTGTGAGGATGAAGCAGAAATTCAAAAGCATGGACAGACCATGCAAGAGCTCATGAACAGGAGTTCATGAAAATTTTCAAGCAAGGGAGTATGATGCAGGAGCATCACAAGCAGCCATCCAAGTGAGCATGAGGGCAGAAGACAATTGGAAAGTGCAACACACATTTTACATGTTTTGGAAATGTTTTTGAAGAATTAATGTAATGGTTAAAGGGAAGCATACTTGCGTATTGTAAATAGATCATGAGTGATTCGCTCTCATCTGTAGGAGGTAGAGGCATTTATGCATAGTTAATGAAAGTAGGTAGGTTTGAATTAGAGATTAGATAGTTTAGAAGAACAAGAGGGAAAATGACTATAGACACCCTCATCTTTATATCATTGTATCAATCAGAATTAGATCATTAAGAAAATTAGCACAGAGAAGAAGAGAGATGTGGAAGAAGAGTTGTAGAGGAGAACCCATGTACAGAAGCTTGAATTAATATATGAAGCTTTGATTCAGATTCATGGTATTATGATGTCTTCTGTTTGTACGTGTTGAATGGTCTGCTTACAGTTGTTTTATTCTCTCTATCATGCATTTATTATGATGCTATGTTGTGTATGTATGATTTCATGTTGAATGTTTGAAGTCTAATAGAAAGAGATAATGAGTTTCAATTGTTTCTCTTCCTGAGTGAGAGAATTTCCTGCAAGGAGTGCTGTGAAACATCCACAAGGTGTGCGTTGACGAAGGTTTAGAGTTCATCTCTGAAAGCTTAGGAGGGATACCATTGTTCTCATTTCAACAAAAGTGCAAGTGGAGCACAGGATCCGTACAAAGTGTGCACAGGATAGTTGAATCCTTAGAAGATTGTTAACTAAGGTGGAAAGAGAGAGAGAGACTGTTGTTGTAGAAGGTGCACAGAGTCGAGAGTTAAAATACGCAGTAGTATTAGAAGGTCTTTCGCAAGGAGTGTGAGCAGAGGCCCTTTTTCGTGACTTGAATTTATTAGAGAAGCTCAGAAGGGGTAGTGCCTTTGAAGTATTCAAAGGGAGGAGAAGTGAAGTTGCTTTGCAGAAGGAAGGTCACGGTGAGGGGACATTAGTTCATTTCACAGAGGTTCTTGAGGGAAGAATCGGATGGTCAAAATTCTCTGTGGAGAATTCCCAAAATAGAGAGGACCATAGGATCTAGGAGAGTTGTGGGGGAAGTTAAGCGATTGGAGGAATTCATCCATCAAGAGGAAGGATCCAATATGGGTCGTTGATCGTGACTGTTAGACCGTTGAGATCATTTCAGCATTTCGGGAGTTGTAAGTCCGAAGTGTGGACGAAACCCTTGGTCGCTTGAATTCCCGAAGCACGAAGTGGATTATTGCATGTGAAGGCATTTTGGCATTTCGGTGTTTTGGAATTCGGGAATTCAGGATTTGTGGTGACAAGTGTTTTGGGATTGAGAGTTTCGAACTCTCGATACCCGAAAAACTGAAATCATGTGATCCGTCGGATCAGGAGGGTGATGGTCATCTATTGATTCTTTATAGCCGCTATTTAGGAGTTCGGAGCTTTGAAAGGATAGAGGAAATAGTGATAGGAGGATAACTCAAGTTTTGAAAGTCGGGAAAGTTGACAGGTGGCAGGAATCCACGTCAGAGACCGAGGATAGTTGAGAGGACAGGTAGCAAGTTTTCATCAACAATCAGAGTCAGACTCCGTTGACTATTTTAGGGTTCAGGGACTGGAAATTCAGGAAACCTCACGACAGGATTTGTGAAATTGCAACGTCTGAAACCCCAAAAAGGTGAAAAACTCATTGAGGAGCCAAAGATTTATGAACATGTCGAGATTCAGAAATTTGGCACTTTAGGGGACAAGAGATCGGGGTTCCTTGCTCTGGAATTCTCAAAGTTGTGAAACTCGATACAAGAGCAGAGGAGGATGCAGTCAGAGATTTCGACGTTACAACATTTCAGGTTTTGGCAAGTGGAAGAGTCGAGAATCTCGACATCAGGGATTGTGAAACCCCAAAACTTGAAGTCCTTTGTGGCTTGAACAAAAGGGTTGGTTAACCCTCGGTGTGGTTGTAGTGAAGATCCTGAGCGGATCTTGGCCCGAGGGTAGGGGGTCTACGTCAGTGCTCTTCAAACATCATCATGGATGACTCCCTCTGCTTAAGGTTATTTCAGTGCACACTCATTGGTCCATCAACCAAATGGTATGTGGATGAAAAATCAGGGTCCCATGCAACTTTTGAATCCTTGGAAAAAACATTTTTGACCTTCTTTCAACTACCAGTTCGTCATGACAATGATCTAGAACCTCTCTCTGAGTGTACACAATACTCAACCACACATATCGCCGACCACATTCATGAATGGCATCGACGACGTATTTTATGCAAATACGAAACCACCAAAGAACAATGCCTTGATTTTTTTCTCAGATCACTTGTCTCTATCCTTGACAAAGATGTAGCATCCACCTTCCCCCAATCCGAAGAGGAAGCCATCAACAAGTCTCAATAGTACAACCTCATTTATGCTCAGTTAGTAATACTTGATGCACTGAGACCCATACCATTCGGCCAGGACAAACCTGGGGTGTCTCATGTGGCAAATGGATTGATCGGTACCACAACACATCAAAATACGTACATCCAAAAACCACCTATGTATGGTACACCCCAATATTCGTCAATGTATGGAGGTCCATATTACTACCCTCCTCCCCCTTACCAACATCCATATCCTGTGCCCCCATATGCCCCCCCCTCCACCCATGAGTGGACCCTTGACAACACCCATGATGTGCCTGACCTCTCAACCAAGTTTTAGACACCCCTTCTACCTCATCTTATAACCTAGGCACTAGAGAAAGAACTACGCCTTCCTATGCACCCTATAGATTGTTGTCACAAAACAATATGTATTTTTCATTTCTTGGTCCTCCATAGCCAATTTTTCCTTCACAAGGAAAACCACACGATAGTGTTAGCTTTTTTCAGTCCTCTCCCATTCAACACTTTCAAAATTTTGAAAAAATGAATACGGAAAATCGAGACCATCAGTCAAATAATGACAAGAAGAAAGGAAAAAATTGAAACAATAATAACACAGGACAGGGGGAAATAACCCCCAACAAAACCAACCTGTTGGGGGAAACCATAGCCAAGGTAACCAGAACCCCCAAGGGGACAATAACAACAAACTCTAAGGGAGGAACAACAAAAACAACCTCTGGACAAACTTCCCTTGTGCTCTTTATGGTGAGCATGGTCATTATACTCACCATTGCCCCCAAATTTCTGACTTCAAATGGATGAAATATTCCATGAATGTGTGACGTCCTACAATGTCGCCTTCCCCTCAGCAGGCCCCACAAAAATATTTGCAACAACCATCCCTGTATTTTTTTCAAACCCCTATTCCACACCAAGGTGTGATGAATACCCAACATGAGATGCATCCTGCCCCACCACATATGGGACAATATTAAAACCCAGGAAACCTAGCAGACCGCAACATTCTCCTCACCATAGAAGAAGAAATTCTTCTGCGAACACACAACCGTCAATATAGTGCACCCCCTGAGTCTACTCCCACCACTTTGAAACCAGCTTCAGCTATAGACAGACAACCCTTGATGATCCCACTCCCTAACAACCTGCCATTCGTATTCCCCACATTCTATTACGATGGAATATCAACAACCCTCAAGCTAGGGCGACACACAATTATAGTCTGGTCGATGACTTAGCACAATATCCTGTAGCCATGTCGGTATTGGAGGTCCTCCAAAACTATCCAACTCAATGGAAATCCTTACTATATACCTTGGGGGAAGTCAACCTAGCTGACACTAGACTCATCACATTTGATCTATATTATTGGGAATCTCATCTCACCGCTTTGGTATCTTTCCAAATACCAGTCAGGATTCAGAACATCACAGTTCATTGTTGTATCATTGATGAAGGTGCATCCACATGAATCATATCCAAAATTTTCTGGCAGAAACTTGGATCCCTTGAGCTAATACCATCCACCATCACTTTAAGAGCTTATGTTGGAATACCATCCTCTCTTAAAGGGCTCTTTCAAAATTTCCCCATTGAACTAGGGGGGAAACCATCCTTATCGAAATTGAGGTTATCGACACCCCGTTCGATTAGAACATCTTGTTTGGACGTAGCTACATGTACACTATGAAGGTAATGGCCTCTTCCATGTTTCAAATGATGATGTTCCCTCACAATGAGAAGATCATTACCATCGACCAAGTTTCACATTACGATCCCAACCACTCCTCCAACATTGATAACATATTACCTCTTGTCTGCACTAGTTCCGACGCATATCCACTCATGTATATGGGCCCCATAATTTTCAAACACACATCCTTGCTGGGGGCATACCATGGAGCATCGCCTCTCATACACCTCTTATCATAAGTGTGTGTCATATATTCTAATAGAACCGAAACTGGAGATATCATCCCTCACATTGAGACTTCTCCACCCCTCAATGTCCCACCAGTTGAAGAAAATTTACCTCAGGAATTACCTGAGAACCCTACGACACTACTTATCCCCGATTTCACCCTTCCCCAAGGGAAAATCATGGTTTGGGAAACAATCTCCCAAGCCATCACTCAAATCCATTTCTTCTACCCCCCGCCAGGTGTACAAGCATTTCAGGTAGCTGAAACACTTACCCTTCCCAACATGTTGCTCGCCATTCCGGTATGGTATCTACACCCACCCACAATGGTTCCTCAACCATCCCTCCCTCCCCCAACATAGGGAATCCCGATGCAGATTCTAGTACTAACTCCAGCCACACCACCTTCACCCCCACTCGCTAACACCACTACTATGGCCGGGGGTAGACGAAATGATAAAGATCCCACCTCTCCACTTCCTCCCTGAGTTCAACCTCCTTGCGCACTGTGCAAAATATAGGGACACCCCACTAATAGATGTCCTTCTCCTCCCGAGTTATGAAATATGATCCAACACCCTCGAGCAACCACATCGCTCGTTGCTTCACTAAGCACACCTAGTACTACCACAACATCCTATAATACAGGAAATAAAGGGATGTGAACCAAATTCATGTATGCCATTTGTTCATAGTATGGCCACTATACTCATCATTTTCCAACCCTACCTCAGTTTCGACAAATGCTAACGACAATACATCAAATATTTCATCAAGACCCCTCTCCACCCACATCATTGGGTACCCACATCCATGACATCCATTATGTCATGACCTCGGTCAATGAATAGATGAGGTGCCCTTTCTCTCTTTATGACTCACTTGATCATTTCACATACGAGTGTCCTTCGATCATTGAATACAGGCATCATCAAATGGCCCTTATTCAAAATCCTCCAACCACCTCACTTCCTATGATGCAAGTGAGTCCCCCTATTCCTTCTCTAGATACTTTTCACATCCCCTCCCTTGAACCTAAGTCACTTCCCATCCCTCCATGTTTCATGGATAGACTGCTTGAGGATTTTCCCCTAAATCCTCCCAATTCTCTGGTTCATTTCCCCTAGGAAATATCACCCCCGACCACAGTTTACAACCCACAATATCTAGACATTTGATTTATGTCAAGAGTGTCATCACACCATAGTTGCCATACCCCCTCTATATCTTCACCACCTGAAGACAATCACACGGTGACAGTCACCAATGTTACTTCCCCATATCCCCTATTTTCTTGCATTTTCCATTGCGACGAAGATATCCTGGAGGAACTAACTACCCCTTATTTCCCATGGAATGCACTCCATGACAGAGTGCTTCTTATCTCATAGGAAGCCTTTGACCCTCCTATCTAGGCCTCCATATGTACAATCAAAACCAAGGATTTTATTCCATCAGGGCATATAGACTGGTGCAACAACCCTATCCCTTCCCCTGATTCTTTTGAAGAAGGAAACACTACCAACATTTCCCCCACTGTCAAAATCAACATTTCCATCAAACAAGGAATCATAGAAGAAATCACCATTGGCATCACATGATCCCCTGAGGAACTCACGGCTTACAAATCTCTCTTTCAAGAATACCAAGATATTTTTTCCTAGTCATATACATAGATTCCTGACCTCGATCCTTGTATTGTCGAACATTGCATCGACACATGGCTTGATGTCACCCCAATACATCAAAAGAAACGACCACTTCACCCATCCAAAGCCGTAGCTATCAAAGATGAAATTGACAAACTATGCACTACAGGGTTCATATACCCCATCGCATACACGTCATGGGTCTCCAACTCTGTTCCCGTTAACAAAAAATAGGGCACTATTCACGTCTGCACTGAATTTCACGATTTCAATCATGCTTGTCCCAAAGATAACTTCCCCACACCTTTCATCGGCCAAATTATTGATGATTGTGTGGGCCAAGAGGCCCTATTCTTCATGGATGAGTTCTCCAGCTACAATCAAATCCAAATCCATCCAACAAATTAGTATAAAACCACATTTACCACCCCATTGGGTACTTTTTCTTATCATGTCATGCCTTTTGGACTAAAAAACATAGGTGCTAGATTCCAACATGCCATGAATTATGTTTTTCATGATCTTTATCGCATCATTCTCACTTACCTGGATGACCTCACTGCTCAGTCCAAGAAATGATGTCAACATCTATATGACTTACGAGTCGTATTTCAACAATGTGACCAGTACCATATCCTCTTGAACCCCCTCAAGTGTGTATTTTGCATCACCGTCAGACGCCTCCTTAGGTTCATCGTCTCCCAAAATGACATCACATTAGACCCCCTCAAGGTCCAAGCTATCACAAAAATTCCACCACCTAGGAATTTGCACCAATTGCAGAGCCTACAAGGAAAATAAAACTTTTTACGATGCTTTGTCCCAGATTACACCATTTGCGTGCATGGTTTCCTTCGCTTACTGCGTCATGATATACCATTCCGATGGGATGAACATTTCCAAACCGCTTTTGATGATTTAAAAGTGGTGCTATCTAATGCCCCTTTGATTAGTCCTCCTAACTACAATCACGACTACCTCCTCTACTTAACGACATCAGCCGTATCACTAGTAGGAGTTCTCATCCAACTAGGGATGATGGATGCGAGCATGTTATTTACTACATCAGTAAAAATATTTCAGGACCACCCCTGAAATACAATCATGAAGAGAAAATCACCCTCACAGTTGTCCTCGTAGTCCATAAACTGCATCATTACATCCTGCTTCGCACTACCAAAGTCATGGAAGACTCCAACCCCATGTAGTACTTTCTTAGTTGACGACAGATTAATGGTAAATTTTCCTGATGGATCCTCATCCTTCAGTAATATGACTTAGAGTTTTCAACTCAAAAAAATAAAAAAAGTACTTGTTCTCGCCAAACTCCTCATGGAGTTTCCCTCATATGCTACAAGTTCACTCGTCAACACAGATTTTCCCGACGAACACCTCTTCTACATCCCCTCGGATGACCCCTGGTATGGTGGCCTTCTCATCTACCTTTGAACAAAGAAGTTTGGGTCTCATCTCTCTCGATATGATCGTCAACACCTTCTCCATCAAGCCCTTCCATACCTCCTGTTAGCACTACAAGTCACCCTCAGATTGCATAGAAGGTAAGCCCAGTACCCATCATTTTATACAGTAAATGTAAATGAGTTTTAGGTGATCAAATGGAGAGGACTCAATGATAATAATGTTCTAACTCAGAAATCTGGACTAGCATGCATAAGCAACTGAGTTCTAGAATCAACTTTAGTTAGTAAGTTGGAGTAAGGGTGAATAGAGGGAAGAATTTGGTGAGGAGAGTGTAGAGGTCTAATGAGGACATCAGGTCTTCCAACAACCTAAGGAGGAAAAACTTAAACGCAAGATCCTCTTGAATTCAAATCTCAAAGAAACTAAAAGAAATTATAACAACACTATAATATAAAATTCATCATAATACAATCATAACAATCCATGTGAATCAGTCAATCATGAAATCTCTAATTATCAGAGGAAAATAAGATGGAGAAAGAAAGATGACTTAGATTAACCAATATGTCTCAAAAATAAATACATAACCAGAGAACCAATGTTATTCATAAAAATATTACAATAGCAGGGAGCCTAGCTCAACCATTCGACCTTTAACAAAATATTAGAACTAAGTACTTATACTTAAAACTGCTCCAACCACCAGGAGTGTGATTAGACCATTGCATTCAAAGTTTTTATTTAGTGCCTACTCTATCAGACTGTGTAGGCCTTCTTGCATCAGATGCAAGCCTGACTCAGTGAGGGCTCTGCAAGAAAATCCATCCACTAGGTATATTTAGACTGACAATCAGCCCCCATGACCCTTCTCTCTACACATTCAATTTATGGGGTGAGACGAGGTCTCAACCACTGCCCCCATTTCCATTAACTACCTTCATTGGGATCAGGAAGAGGCCTAACACCCATGAATGTTCTAGGTGGTGCCCACAACTTCTTCGAGTCAATCCCGACATCTCGATGCCAAGAATATATTCTTCTGTGACCAAAGACAACCACTTTCAGCCTTTCACAGAGCTCCTCTCCATTGCTCCATATTCAATGTGACCTAGGGCCATGACCCTATGAAATCACATGATTGCGGGCACTACCAAGGGTGGTTTGAACGAAAACTGCTTTTGTCCCCATAATTCACCATGAACTTCCACGCGTCCCTATTGTCGGATAAATCAGTAGTTGCAGACACTAACAGATCTCCCTAGATCCACCTGGATCTAGAACAAAACAGGACAGGACATGACTCTTTCTCTAAGTTGCGGTCATTGAATCTACTACTAAGAAGAAATGAGTGACATACCTTTATATCGCTTCCTTAGGTCTCTGTTTTTCCTGCTTCACTTCGGTGCTCTTGTGAAATCAGGTCCAATACTACACAAACCAACCTAAGTGAAGATAGCAAAGTATATTCAATGTCAACCTATGCATATGATCAAGGAGTTATGCAATAAAATAAGAGTGATTTTATGGGAAAGGGACATGCCACTGTATTATATTAAATGAAAGTAGAAGATACAACTAGATCGCCTTGATGTCGCAAGCTTCATTTCAGTGACCCTTGGTTCCAACACACACACTTGCTCTACATTTGCATGAAGAATATCCAATACAACTTGATAGACCAAATAGAGTTTTCAGGCTTCTATCCAAGCAGATTTCTTCACACAATTCTTTCACCAATTCTTCATTCAATCTTGCTTCACCTTTTTCATGAGAAACCTTTCAATATATAAGAGAAGGAGATATGGTTAAATGGATGAGGATGATCCCACTAAATCTGAGAAGTCACTAGGATGCCAACTCATTTTCTAGAATATTCCCTTCTAGAACCTTCGTGACCTCTTCTCTTTTCCAAGATTTGAAATAGGTGCGCACCCTACCTATAGAGCAGACTGCGAATAGTTCTCATCCTAAGTATGGGTTGCCTACGAGAATGAAGGATTTTCGCACCCTATAACATAGGCAGCCTACAAACTCATCTTAAAAATGTGTTTTTTGGAAGAAGACAACAGTCACTTTTCTCAGGCAAAAATTCCTTGTGGGAGCCTGAATACATCACTTGTAGAGACATCACCAGAGTGACCAGAATAATGTTTAACAGAATGCCCCCCAAAGTATGAGGTTGGAACTTGTGACAGCCGAAATACTTTGTAAAATGAGTGTGTTTTTCAGAAACAAGGAGCACACCTAATCGGAAACCTGTAAACAACCAAGCATCTACAAAATATGATACCAGTTCTGAGGTAGGTATTCCCATGCCTAGATCACAAATGAATGGAATCATAAATGTAGGTCATGGCCACCAATCATACACTGTGGATCCATGTCGTCAAAATGATACATAGCCACCAGGAATACACTGTGGATCTATATGAGAAGACTTGAATTAATACATAGCCATGTGACATACAAAGTGGATCTATGTGCCGATACAAATCATACATACTCCATCACAGCCTGGATCAAAAAGATGAGACCCAGGGTCTTCAATCTTGTCACCTGAATGTACGAATCTGGCCATGTGATTACATGTGTT
>JASDQU010439511.1:24794-36983 GCA_032191745.1 Picea mariana
TTTAACCCCTAGGGTCAATTCCTAACTCATTCTCACATGTTTTTTTCTTTCATTGAGTTACTTTAATTTATCCAAGTCAACTTAATATTATAACGTTGAGTTTAGTTGACTTCTCCCCATAGTGCATGAGACTATAGTCTAGCGGGGATGACTAGACCACTGAGTCCCTCCAACCCTCTTCATCAAGAGGTGAGGGAAATTACAGTCTCCCTTGCTAGAAATTTCTTACCCACAAGCAATTCTGAACATGTCTCCTGTAGAACCTGTTCACTCTCCCAAGCGGCATCCTCCATAGGTAATCCTTTCCATTTGACAAAGTATTCCTTGATTCTTCTCCTCCTCATATTCTTCTCCTGAACCTCCAATATCTCCTCTGGTATCAATATCAATTTCCCCTCCTCATATAATGGTGGCAGTACCTCAATGAGAGTTATGTGTTGGCCTATGACTCTTTTCAAGCATGACACATGGAAAACGTTGTGTATTTTGTTGCCCTGTAGAAGATCAAGCTCATAAACCATGGCCCCTACCTTCCTATTGATCTTGTAGGGCCCAAATAATCTGGGTTGGAGATTTTTTTCTCCACTTATTTTTATGGATGCTTGTCTTTACAGTTGGAGCCTCAAGTAGACCAGATCACCAACCTCAAATGTACATTCTACCCTGTGCCTATCTACCTAGACCTTTTGCTGATTTTGTGCCCTTTGCAGATGCTCCTTCAGTTCTCTAAGTATGTCCTGACTCTTTTGAATCCAATCCTGGACCATAGGAGCCCTGCTATCACCAAAGATAATCTCTACAAAGGAGAGTGTGTCATAACTATACAAATCCCTGAATAGATTCATACCAATAGACATATGATGAGTTTTGTTGTAGCAGTATTCTCCCAAATGTAACCACCTAACCCATGCATTTTTTTTCCCTGATACATAATTTCGGAGGTATCCTTCTACCCACTTATTGACTATTTCGGCCTGACCATCAGTCTGAGGATGGTAACTGGTGTTGGGGGTCAAGTTCATACCAAACAACCTGAATAATTCCTGCCAAAAATTGATCATGAATCGGCTGTCCTTGTCACTCACAATGGTCTTGGGTAAACCATGTAGTCTAAAAACCTCCCTGAAGAACAATTTTGTAACATGTGCTACATTGAAGTCTCTAGAAATGGAAAAGAAGGGTGCAAACTTAGTCAATCTGTCCACCACTACAAATATACAGTCTTTACCCTGTGCTTTGGGAAATCCTGTGATGAAGTCCATAGAAATGCTTTCCCATTTGTTCTCTGGGATGGGTAGAGATTGCAATAATCCTGTTGGGTATGTGTGCTCATACTTGTTTGCATGAAAAGTAGTGCATTCCTTGATGTGACACATCACATCTTCTTTCAACCCTTTCCAAAAAACCTTTCCCTTACCTGTCGGTATGTTTTGACAAATCCTTGATGTCCTACCATAAGTGAATCATGGCACGCTTGAAGTACCTTGGCCTTGAAGGCTGACTCAGGAACTAATAAAATTTGTCCCTTGTAGTAGATGATGTCATCCATGATTATGAAGTCGTCATCATATATATGTCCATCCATTAAGTGACATGTAAATTTGTTCTTTGAGTATTCTACTAAGAGGTGAACCTTCTAGTCAACTGAGATATTGGTCATAGCATAAACCGATGGCCTTCTAGATAATTCATATGCCACTACATTATTATTCCCCTTGAAAAAATCAATGTCAAAATCATAGGCCTGTATCTTGCTAACCCACTTATGTTTCCTCTCATTTAAGTCCTTTTGTTCCAAAAAGTAATTAAGACTGTTGTGATCTATCCTCACCACAAATTTCGCTCCTACCAAGTATTTCCTGAACTTAGCCAATGCGAGCATGATGGCTAACATATATTTTTCATAGATAGTATAAAGAAGCTCATGGCCCCTCAAATTTTGGCTCGCATAGAAAAGTGGTTTTCTATTCTGCATATGCACTAGTCCAATGCCCTCTCTGGAGGAATCACACTCCACTGTGAAGGGTTGGGTGAAATATGGTAGAGCTAAGACTGGGCGCGTACTCATTACATTTTTCATTTTGTCAAATTTCAACTCTGCCTCTAAACTCCATTTGAAGGATCCTTTCTTGGTCAAATCAGTCAAGGGTGCACAAAGCTGTGATAACCCCTTGACAAATCTCCTGTAGTAGTAACAAATGCCAAGAAACCCGTTCAATTTCGTGAGGGCCTTAGGTGTGGACTAGTATATCTTGGATATTCTCTTGGTGTACCTGTACCCTCTTTACCCCAATAATGTGTCCCAAATAGAGGACCTTTTTCATTCCAAATTCACATTTGGATTCCTTTTCATACAAGGATTGGTCTCCATAATGGATAGAATTTGTTCTACATGTTGAATGTGCTCCTCCCATGTCTTTTTATAGATCAACAAGTCATCAAAAAATACTAGGAGGTGCTCCCTTAACTTCTTGTTGAAGACATGATTCATGCAAGATTGAAATGTGGATGGTGCATTAGTCAATCCAAATGCATCACTAGGAATTCATAATGACTGTAGTGACATCTGAAGGAAGTATTGGGGACATCATGCTACCTCATTTTGATATGATGATAGTCAATCTTGGTGAAGTAAATAGCCCTGTGGAGCTCATCCAATATCTCATCAATCCTTGGAATGGGATACATGTTCTTAATTGTCTTCTTGTTCAAGGCCCTGTAATCAATGCAAATATGCATGGTCCCATCCTTCATTTTTACTAGTACCACTGACGATGCAAAAGGACTATAACTCGGTCTAATGTGGCCCATGTCTAGCAGTTCTTTGATGGCCTTCTCTATTTCATCTTTGTACATCTTTGGGTGTCTATAGGGAGTAGTGATGACAGGTTTCTCTCCCTCTTCCAACTCTATGATATGCTCAAACCCCCTATCTGGCGGTGCTCTTGGTGGAATGGTTCCAAACACCTTGCTATGCTTGTCAATGATTCTTTGAATCTCTAGTGAATATTGAACCTCTCCCTTCTTATCTACTTGTATTGATATTCTACACTGAGAAAAATATACAATGTCCTCTCTTCTAAAAATGGCCTCCATGCGGTTTGTTGTAACCACCCTAGGTGTTTTTCCTGACATGCCCTTGAGAACTACCTTTTTTCCACTTTCCTCTGTGAAAGACATCTCCATGGTCTTGTAGTTGGTGGTGATTGTTCCCAATGTACTAAGCCATTGAACCCCAATTATGATATTTTTGTCTGGAAGGTCCATCACATAGAAGTATTGTGCTAAATCATGTCTACCCAATGTGAGCTTCATCCTTGGAATATACCTGTTACAAGGAATAGTGCTTCCTCCTGCTACTTCCACCTTGAATCCTTCAAATTCCACCATGGGTATGTGTCTCCTCTATAGTAGAGTTGAGTCATTAAAGTTTTGAGAAGAACCCCCACCAATGAGAATTGAAACTTTATACCCCTGCAACACCCCTCTCATCCTGAAAGTGTTGTATTTGGGTACCCCACTGATGGATGCCAATGTAGCCTTCTCATATGTTGCAATGTCGTGACTTGTACCTTCCTCTTCTGTAGTTTCGGTGGTGTCTGCTTCTATGTTTTTTAGGTGGCCAAAATGTAGTGTGCCTTACCTCTGCCCATACATTTATGGGATGGATCCCAAGTTTCTTTGCATGCATAGCACAATTTCCTCCTCCTCAGTTCTCTTCTAGTGTTTCCATCCATTCTACCCCTTCCTCTGTCAAACCCCCTTTGGTATCTTCCTCCTTGATTCATGGGAGGTCTTTGGTCTCTTCCTCCTGTATTTAAGGGTGGTCTAGGGATGAATTTAGATTTCGTTGTTGGGCCTAGATCTCTTGTCCTCCATATAGCATCTTGTAGGTTGGTAGGCTTGAAAGCCTTTACCCAACCCTTTAAGGGTTCCATCAATTCCTCTGTGAAAATCATCATGAATCTTGACTGAGATACATCCTACACCATGACCACTATCCTTTGAAACTCCTCAATATACACCTATGGTGATCTTATCTGCCTGAGTTGGGTGAGTTCCCTGAAATGTAGCTATGGGTCCCCCCAGTCAAACCTATCAATAAGACTATGTGTAAACTTTGTGTAAGCCACGATTAGATTTTGGCTTAGTGTAGTTAACCCATGATACCACCAGTAATGAGATTTTCCTTCCAATTACATGGTGGAAAAATTGATGGCATCCATCTCCCTCATTGGTTTAAGTTGTAGGTAAGTGTCAAGTTTTTGCACCCAAGCTTATGCAGTTATCTTGGAAGATCCATCAAAATAGGGAATTTCCATTTTACAAGCCCTTTGCTCTAACTCATAGTTGTTCCTGTGGTACGACTTGGTTTTACCTCTGATTTTAAACCCACAATACTAATCCATTGTGATTTTCCTCTGAACTGCTATGCTCAGTGAGTTATATTCCTTGACATACTGCTCGAAATTGTCCTCAATTTCTTCTTGGTATTTTAGCTATGTATGTTCATCCAAGAACAAGGGTAGATAGGGCCTATGGGTGGTCCTATTTTGTGTCTATGCATGTGTTTCCCCTCCTCCATATATTTTTCCCTCAGTGTGATAATGGGGAATATGCTCTTGTTGATTTCTATACCCTCCATGAGATCCACTAGCCTCTTTGTTTGCATATGTTTCGGGTTCCTTTCCTCCACAAGTCAAATTCAATAGTACCTATGAGATCTTATATTGATTGGCACTTACCTTCTCTAAGGTCTCCCTCAACTCACTCTGACCCCTGCACATTGTCTCCTGGTTTTCTTGTAAGTGGGCCACCAATGTACTCTTTGTCTGAAGCATAGAATGACGTAGTTCCTTTGCAAAGTTTGCTAGGACTTGTGGCTCATTGTCCTCACCTGAACCTTCCATGTCTGCCTCTGGTTCGTTTTCCTGCTTCCTACGTCTTCCCATATAAATACCACTAAACTTCTGCATGCGCTAATCCCCACTGGCTGGGAGGATGAACACTCTGATACCAGTGTAATGTTCCCAAGCCCATTTTTTCACTGGGAACACTAACTGCTCACTGTTAACTATTGTGTGTGTGTTTGTTTGTAGGTTTACTCTTGCATTTGTGTCTTAGGGTTTGTAGATTTAGTTATTAAGCACATGAACATAGATCTGACGATGCAACATATGGAAAGACAAGAGATAACAAGAAACACCAGATATGGAATCAAACAACATAGATCTGATCTTTATTTAGATAGTATGAGAGAATCTGATACAATAAGACTACAGATCTAGAATAACATCAGATAGATCCTCTAGCTGGTATATGAGCTGCTACAAAATGCTCAAGATAATAATATATAAGACTCCAAAGTCTTAATACAAGATGAATACCAATACAAGATGAACCAGGGCAAGTCCAAAACCCCCTAGCTGAAGATACACCCTCCTGAATGGCTGTGAAGGTCTAGTATTTTGTATTAGCTACTGGAAGCCTCCAAATTCCACCAAACTCTGTAGAATGATAGAACGGGGCCAGCAGAACACCCTCCTGAATCCTCAAGCCTAAATGTCAAGGTCTGCTACTACAAATATTGAATCCTCACATAAAATTGCGCCCTCCTTAATTCTGTGAAGACCCAATATTTTGACCATGCTGAAGGAAACCTCCAATCACTATGAAACTCTCTAGAATGATAGATCGGGCCAAGGTGAACCTCCTAGTAAAGTGTCAAGATGAGATTTGAAGTTTTACCCCTCCAATATGAGTATATCTACTTATCAATAACACCCTCCTTCTCTCCAAATCTTGTCAATTCTTTAGTAAATCAAATAGCAAAGATAACTCCTTCAAAATGCACAAGAGATGATGATCAAGACCCTGCAAAGAAAACCCAAGTGCCAGAATGTCCAAAATCCTTCTCAAACTCTTGGATCGAATCTGCCTTCAATCTGCGGTGCACCCCCTTCGCTGGAAACCCTCCAATTTACGCCATGTTGCTGCCTTGGATGGAATATGGTACCTGTATCTACTGTAGAATGGTGTGGGTGGAGTATTTCATCCCCGAGACCAAGATTGGAACAGGATAGGTGGGATTTTTCACCACCGATTTTTCCTCTAGGTTTTGTATTCTCAAAACCCTCAAAACTATTGTGCTCCAGAGCCCAAAAGAAAAATGCAATAATAATCCAAGGTGGTGAGAGGTGCGCACTTTCCTTTCCTTTATACCTCCAATTTGTTTCTCTGTTGAGTTATTTTAACCCCTAGGGTTAACTCCTAACTCATTCTCATGTGTTATGTTCTTTGATTGAGTTACTTTACTTTATCCAAGTCAACTTAATATTATAAATTTGAGTTTAGCTGACTTCTCCCCATAGTGCATGAGACTATGGTCCAGCGGGGATGACTAGACTACTGAGTCTCTCCAACCCTCTTCATCAAGAGGTGGGGGACATTACAACACACACACACACACACACACACACACACACACACACATATATATATTTGTTTTTCATAACACCCTTTTGCAGGAATGCCCATTTATATTGCCGCCATCATCATCTACAGACTTTATTCACAGAATCATGTGTACAAGGCTAGAGGTTTTTACATTTCAAAAAAAAGAATGCTTTTATGGGACATGCCCTTGGTGCGGTGGAATGACATTACTGATCAAGTTCATCCATGTAAGTGATGAGTATGAATTGGAGAGGAAGGAGGTTTCCTTGCAAAGCTTTAAATATGTGAGATATGATATTGATGGAGGAAAAGAAAGAAAAAAATACAATTGGTTACCTCCCAATTATGAGTTTGTGACTTCATGAAGGACTTCCTCAAGAAGACACAACATTATGTTCATCATTTCCATGTGGCACGATGGTAGGACAAGAATTTTATAATATACAGAGATACATTTCTTGTTGGTAATGTGTTAACAGTGGTTGATTTTGTTGATAACTACATCCTTCAATCGCAAAATGAGATTCAAAGACAATATTATCACTCAGAGAAAGTCATCATAATGGTACATATCACATATAGGCATGGACCAGATAGTAATGAAAAAAACAAAGTTATATTGAAGGAGTATCACTTCTACATAAGTGATGATTGATGCCATGACTTAGCCTATGTACAACATTGTTTTCAGTTGTTCTACAATCACCTTAAGAAGAATAACATACAGATGGATCGACATTGGATTTGGTCATATGGTTGCACTTGGCAGTTAAAAATGTTTGTGTATTTCAATAGTTCTGTATGTTGCACAAAAAACTAAAGGTACCACACATTTGGAACTATTTTGAGTCCAAGCACGGGAAAGGGGAGCATGATGGAGTAGGTGCATGCATAAAAAATATCATTACCTGGGAAATAAATGAAGTTCACTACTACTTCCCTCATTCAAGATGAAAAATCCATTGTTGAATGGTGTTCTTCAGTAATGGGAGAGGGAGCAGGAACCCTTGAAGACCAATTACACAAGAAAGGACATGTACATAGATATTTTTGGGAGGTGGTTGATGTAGGTCAATCAAAGTGGTATGAATGCAAAACAATCCAGGGAACTTGTGGATTCCATTCATTTAGAACATTATAGAATGAAATAGTTCAAATATAGATGAGAAAAATCTCTTTCTTATGTGGTCCATGTAGTAGTAATGAATGGGATGATTGTGAATCGATAGAATAGGTTGATAGATGGGATCGTGTATCACTCCCCATTGGTCAACGTATAACTATGGAATTATCCCGATTGGAGGAGGACCAATCAAGTATTTCAGTAGATTATGATCATGCCTCAGATCTCTTACTACCAGGTTTGTTGAATCCTTCTATTAAATTTTGAATAACTAGAATTCATGTGTTATTCTTTGGTCATTAAGTGGACTCACATTTTGGCACTCCATTTTTTTAGGGCACATATACGCAGTGGTTTCCCCAAGAGATAATGAATGGGGCACTAATTATTGGTTGTCACGATGCTTAGAGGGAAAGCATACCCTCATGTGATTAGTAACAAAATCTGAAAGCATAGAATTTCCGATCGGGTCGATGGTTACTAAAGGAGAATATCTAACACAAGATGAAAGAATGCAAAAGAAAGGTGGTTATGTATTTCAAGAGTATAAACTAGGTCAAGTCATATACCACTTTACAAACTTGGTTACTGGTACAAAACTCCAACTACAAACAATGCCAAGAAAGAAATCATCAAAGGTAAGATACTTCTTTACTTACTCTGAGCACGAGAAGTTAATGGAAATTGTCAGTATTAGAAGTGATCTCGATGGTCTACTTGAACGACCATCTAGGTATGTACAACGAATAATTTTGGCTTCATTTTGACTACTTTTAAAATATTTATAATTTGTTAAAATATAACCTACCTTAAAATATACCCATGCCATGCCTTTCTTTTCCATGCCTTTCCTTGCCTTCCCTTTCCTTGTCTTGACTTGACTTCACTTTCCTTTCCTAGTCTTTCATTTCCATCCATTCACTGGCCTTGCCATCCCATCACTTGCTTTGCCTTGTCTTGTCTTGCATTCAATTTCCTCTCCTTGTCTTTACTTGCCTTGCCTTGCCTTTATTTTCCTTCACTAACCATGACATGCCTTGACTTTCCTTGCCTTGACATGCCTTGCCTTGCCTTGCCTTGTCATCCCATCACTTTCCTTTCCTTCACTTTCCATTCCATGTCTTCACTTGTCATTCCTTACCTTCACTTTCCTTTCCTTCACTTGTTATGTCATGCCTTGCCTAGCCTTCACTTTCCATGTATTTTCTTTCCATACCATGCCTTTCCATACCATTTCTTTCCATTTCATGCCATGCCATGTCAATCCATGCCTTTCCTTTCCTTCACTTTCCATTCCTTTCCTTTTCCATGCCATGTCTTTCCATACCATGACATTCCTTTCCATGTCATGTCTTTCTATACCATTGCATGCCTTTCCATATCATGCCATGCCTTTCCATGTCTTGCCTTTCCATTCCATGCCTTCACTTGCATTGTTTTTCCATGCAATTCCTTTCCATGCCATGCCTTCCCATACCATGCCTTGCCATGGCATTCCATGCCTTACCTTGTCATTCCATGTCTTTCCTTGCCTTTCCATTCCATGTCATGTTTTTCCTTGCCATGCCATGCCATTCCTTGAAATGTCATACCTTTCCTTTCCATGCCATGAATTCCCATACCATTCCTTGCCATGCCATACCATGCCTTTCCATGACATTCCTTTCCTTCACTTTCCTTGCCATGTTTATCCTAGCAAGGTGTTAAATTGTCAAAGATATGTAATAAGCACTGAGAAAAACCCTAGTGTCGATGATACTCCAACAAACAGTTTTTTGGTGGAAGGAATAGTAGTGGAGCCCCCCCCTTAGATGAAACATAGTGCTCCAGATCTAATGCAACTGATAGTTCTACCATCTGAGTCTCGGTTTGAGTTTTAACGCAAGTTGAAACTTGCCTCCTCAAGCCATTCAAGGACATGTGGTCAATTTGGTTTGGGAGCATAAAATTCAAACTGAGTGGCATAAAACAAATTTGTAATCTCCCACAAGTTTATTTGGCCAAGGCCCACATGACTACACTACCCACAAATTCCTAACACAGTGTTCTTGAAAATTGACCTCCTCTTCAAAAATTGCACTATGCCTCATTGACCAAAACCCTAATGTCATAGATACTCCAAAAAATAGTTTTCCAATGGAAAAAATGACATTGAAGGGCCCCCCATGGATGAAACCTAGTGCTATGAATAAAATGAAATTGACAGTTCGCCAATCCAAGTCTCAGTTTGAGTTTTATCACGAGTTGCAACTCTCCTCTTCAAGTCATTGAGGGACATGTGGCCAATTTGGTTTGAGGGGATAAAATCCAAACTAAGCAGCATAACGGAGTTCCATAAGCTCCAAAAAGAATATTTGGCCAAGGACGACTCAACTATACTACCCATAAATTCTTGATATAGTCTTATTGAAAATCGATCTCCTCTTCAGAAATTGCACTATGCCTCATTGACCAAAACCCTAGTGTCATAGATACTCCAACGAATGGTTTTCTATTGGAAAGAATGATAGGCGAGGGTCCCCCTAGTTGAAACCCAGTCCTCTGTATCCAATGCAATTAATGGTTTTCCCATCCGAGTCTTGGTTTGAGTTTTATTGTGAGTTACAACTCGCCTCTTTGAACCATTTAAGGACATGTGACTAGTTTGGTCTGGGGGCATAAAATACAAATCAAGTGGAATAACAGATTTTAATAAGCTCCCACAAGTCTATTTGGATAAGGCCCATGCAACTACATTTCCCATAAATTCCCAACACAATGTTCTTGAAAATCGACCTCCTCTTAAAAAATTCCACTATGCCTCATTAACCAAAACCCTAGTGTCAGAGATACTCCAACAAACAGTTTTTCAGTGGATGGAATGACAATGGAGGGCCCCCCTAGATGAAACCCGATGCTCCATATCTAATGCAACTGACGTTTCACCCATTTGAGTCCCGGTTTGAGTTTTACGCAAGTTGCAACTTGCATCTTCAAGTCATTCAGGGACATGTGGCCAATTTGCTCCAGGGGCATAAAATCCAACCGAGCGGCATAACGAAGTTTTGTAAGATTCCACAAGTCTATTTTTCCAAGGCCCATGTGAATACACTACCCACAAATTCTCGACACAGAGTTCTTGAAAATCGACCTCCTCTTTAGAAATTGCATTATGCCTCATTGACCAAAACCCTATTGTCGAAGATACTCCAACAAATGGTTTTTCGGTAGATGGAATGACATCGGAGGGGCCCTGTTAGATGAAACTCGATGCTACGATTCCAATGCAAATGACGGTTTTCCCATATGAGTGTTGGTTTGAGTTTTATCGTGAGTTGCAACTTGCCTCCTCAAGTTATTTAGGGACATGTGGTCAATTTGGTCTGGGGGCATAAAATCCAAACTAAGAGGCATAAATAAGTTTCATAAGTTACCACAAGTCTATTTGGCCCAGGCCCACTGAATACACTACCCATAAATTCTCGACACAATGTTCTTGAAAATTGACCTCCTCTTCGGAAATTACATTGGAATTTGTTGATATTATGGTAGTTGCAGGCGTATCAACCTCCATGTGTAACCTCTTACTAGAATAGAATATTATGGAAGCTAGGGACCCTAAATAGATGTGTAAGATACCTAGAAGACAAGTCGACTAAGTAAAATAATTAATATTAAAGTATTATCCTCTAAAAAGATAAGTCGTCCTAGACAGGTGACAAGAACCACTATAAATAGAGGGCGCTTTAGCTCATTTTCACTTACTCACTTCACTCACTCTCTCAGTCAAGTATAGTGTAAGTTTCGAGTTGCAGCTGCAAGTTTGGAAGGTGGATATTCTTGGATGATTATTGGTCTCTCTCTCTAGAGCTATCTATCATAAAATATGTGCCCTATCTTCTAGTATCTCTAGGTGATATTATAGGTTACTTCTTGGAGTATATTGGTGGTATTCTTGGTGATGTCTTGGAATAAGTGCAACTACAACTTCTGCAATTGAGTAGTATTATTGTTGTGTGGTTTTGGGACTTTTTTTCTGGTGCGCTATCTTTGGATAAAGATGTGTTGTCTTGGTTATCTGTTGTTTCTAGTGTTGCTTCCAGAATTATTCTATCTAGAAAAGGTTATGGTGCTTCGGGGTGGTTGGGTGTCTATGGTTGGGTGACAATCTTGTGATATTTTCAATGGTGAAATGAGCACATCAAATATTTTAATGGGTTATGAGCCCACACTACCTTTATAAAGTCTATCCGCTAGAAGGTAGATCAATATTTCCTTGGAAGACTCATTGTGGCACTAGTTGCAGCTGCAACTAGGGTTTCTAAATTTGCAGTTGCAACAAACCCTACTCCAACTCTTTGGGCACTTTAAGTGAAGTGTTGGACCTAATTTCTAGATATTCTAGTTCATCCTATCCTAGCGCACTCTCTGGTGTCATCAGCCAACAAAAACATCCAGTTTGAGTTTTTGGGTCAAAGTCAATGTTTGACTTGTCAAAGTCAAAGTCAAAGGTTCACTTTTGGTAAAAGTTGATTTTATGGTCAAATTTGAAATTTCATATTTTCTAGATTGTTATAATCATTGAACCTTTTTTATTTAGTTTCTAACCTCTTCTTGTCAAGATGGTGTCT
>JASDQU010439512.1:6273-33332 GCA_032191745.1 Picea mariana
CAGGTACATGATTCCCTGAATCAATGACCTCCTTGATCCACTGGAAGGGGCCAAATAATTAGGTAATATTGATCTGAATTCTGGCTACCACCAGGTCCCGATAGATTAAACAGATGTATAGAAGACCGCCTTCAAGTCAAAGGAAGGTGTTTTTGAATGATTGGTCATGCCCTTTGGTTTGATTAATTCTCCATCCACTTTCATGAGGATGATGGATGATATCCTGTGACCATTCACCAATACTTTTGTAGTGGTGTATATGGATGACATCCTCATTTAGAAGAAGACTTGGGTAGAACACTTACAACATATTCAACAGGTTCTGCGCACCTGCGGCAGTAATATCTCTACGCCAACTTGGAAAAATGCATCTTCGGCATGGACAGGGTTTAGATAGATGCAGATGCAGTAGACAAATGGTTGAATCTACTAGAACAGTATTTCTCTGTCTATAACTTCTCGAATAGAGAAAATATTACTTTTACGCTCCTCAAAGTCGTCCCCCATGTCAAATATTGGTGGGAAACTTTATGTGAGTGAAAGGAAATAGAAGAACCCTCATTATTTATAGTCCCAATCACCTAGGATTCCTTCAAGGATGCTATTAAGGAACAATACTACCCTGTTGGAAGTTATGACAACCTGTACACAAAATGGACCATGTTGCGGTAGGAAAGAGACTAAGTGGTGTCCAAGTTCATAAATATCTTCCATACCTTTCACACCAAGCTTTGTATCAAATATTTTGAGCGACATCTAGTGCTCAGGTATCACAACAATCTGCATACATACATCCAGGCCGAAATGGAGTTTCTGGACATCTCATCCTTGGGCACGGCCTACCGATATGTCGTAAAAATCGAGCAGACACTCAAGAAAAAGATGCAATAATTTGGCCCTGGGAACCCCTCAAAGAAAAACATAGGAAAGGGTGGCCCCAACCTGCAAAACAAAGGACATAGAAAGTAAGGACAGCCTTCAGAAAACCAGTCCAGGACACAATCAAAGAAGGACATTGGAAAGACAAATAAAGATACCAGGAAGTGGTGCAACTTCCATAAGATCCCCTAGCATAACATTGTTGATTGTCACTTGAAGCAGTCACTAATCATTGAGGCGAAAGCCTCTGAATCAGATGCGGGTTCCGACTCTAAGTCAGAACTAGAAAGGGGGAGACATATCATTGACGCAAAACCCAGTGCTACCATTTCTACCACCAAGCTCCAGCCAGGTGAACCAGATGAGATAGAGGAAGGCTAGTACCTTTTTCATTCAAAGATATGGGTGAAGGGTACCCCTCTACACTTCATCGTTGATATTGGTATCCATAATAACCTCATCTCAGTAAAGGTTGTCAAGCGACTCGCCCTGCCGACAATTCCGCACCTGCAACCCTACACCATCGGATGGCTCTGCCAAGGAAGTGACATCCACGTCAGCCAACAATGTCGCCTATCATATGAAATCAATCCCTTCAAAGATGAGGTATTGTGTGGTGTTTCCCCTCTCAAAGCTTCTAATGTTATTTTGGGCCAACCATATTTATTGAAACATCATGTTGTATATGAGTCTAGGCCTCGCAGATTTATTATTAGTTTGAACAATAAATTGTACAGGATACCCGAGGTAGTCCCACCCAGTGCTATTTCCTTGATCTCTGCTAAGAAATGCAAAAAGGTCATCTCTTAGAAAGGGAATTTTTTCTTCTTCGTGATTCTGTATCAGAATGAGCGAAAGATCGCAACCACATGCAGAGTGTCTACGACTAACCTTTCTACATAGCAGAAGCAAGTGGATAAAGTCATGGAAGAAGACTCAGATATCTTCTCCTCTCCTACCGGGGTAAATTTTCACTTTCAGGTCAAGCACCCCATCGATCTGACCCCTGATGCACCACTTCCCAATGGGACAGTCTATTGTCGCTCTATGTTAGAGAATGAGGAGATCAAGAGGTAGATCCAAGAACTGCTCCAAAAGGGGTACATCCATCCCATCTCATCACCATGCAGGAGCCCAATTATGTCGGTACAGAAGAAATATGGAAACTAGGGACTTTGCATTGATCATCGGGCCTTGAATAAAATCACAGTTAGAAACCGATACATGATTCCCTGAATCGACAACCTCCTTGATCCACTGACAAGGGCCAAATAATTCAGTAAGATTGATCTAAATTTTGGCTACCACCAGGTCCTGATAGAAGATCAAGAGATAGATCAAAGAACTACTCCAAAAGGGGCACATCCATCCCATATCATCACCTTGTGGGAGCCCAATTGTGTTGGTACAGAAGAAATATGGAAACTAGGTACTCTGCATTGATCACCAGGCCCTTAATAAATCATAGTCAGAAACAGGTACATGATTCCCTGAATCAACGACCTCCTTGATCCACTGGAAGGGGCCAAATAATTAGGTAATATTGATCTGAATTCTAGCTACCACCAGGTCCCGATAGAACAAACAGATGTATAGAAGACCGCCTTCAAGTCAAAGGAAGGTATTTTTGAATGATTGGTCATGCCCTTTAGTTTGACAAATTTTCCATCCACTTTCATGAGGATGATGGATGATATCCTATGACCATTCACTAATACTTTTGTAGTGGTGTATCTGGATGACATCCTCATTTACAAAAAGAATTGGGAAGAACACTTAGATCATATTCAATAGGTTCTACGCACCTGAAGTTGCAACAGCTCTACGCCAACTTGGAAAAATGCTCCTTTGGAATGGACAGGTTTCGTTACCTAGGATACATTGTTGATCAACATGGCATACATGTGGATCCAACAAAAATCCAAGTCATCTATGACTGGATAGCCCCAACTACACTCACTTAGCTTCAGAGCTTCTTGGACATTGCCAATTTCTACCACAGGTTCATGTTTGGATTCTCCCATATTGCATGGGCCCTCAGCCAAGTAACTAGGGGTGGTGATAAGGATAAATTTGTGTGTGGTTGGTCCCAACAACAAGCATTCGATGATTTGAAGTAGCACTTGTGCTCAACTTCGGTACTTTGACTATCGGACCTGTAGCAGCCCTTTGAGATCGAGACAGATTTTTCAGACTATGTTGTGGGCGTCATTCTCACTCAACACAGACCACCATGTGGCCTATCATAGTGAAACACTATCATATGTTTTCCATAATTAACCTACTTATGACAAAGAAATGTACTCCATTGTGCAAGCCTGCCGCTAGTGGAGACATTACATTATTGGGAAGGAGATAATCATTCACACTAATCATAGGCCACTGCATTTCATGCAGACATAAGAAAAATTGTAGAATGACCACCATTAGAAGTGGTCCATGTACTTGCAGCAATTCCATCTCAACGTCAAGTATAAAACAGTAAGCACCAACCACATCGTTGATTGCCTCAACAGATCATCAGTCGTGACACTCACCACGGTGCTATACTATTATGACCATGAGACCTCTGGATGGCCTCAACTCTATGAGACAGACCCAGAATTTTCCACCAACTACCAAATGTTGGGTATAAACGCAATTTTCGCTAATTTCTATCTTCAGGATGGGTTGCTGTGTTGTCTGGGCCATATCTGCATTCCATCAAGCGAGCGAGCGAATATGATCTAGGAAGCCCTTTATAGTCGGGTGGCAAGACACTTCAGCATCAAAAAGACAATGGGAATGTTGTAGAAACATTTCTACTAGCCAAAACTTTGACAGGAGGTCAACAAGTATATCAGGTCATGCACTGCCTACGCGATTTCCAAACTGGTCACTAAGAAACAGGGCCTGTACACCCCTCTTCCTACTCCTGACAGGCCATGGGAATCCATCTCAATGGACTACATGGTAGGCCTCATGTCCACCAAATGGGGCAATGGCTTTGTTTTTGTGGTTGTGGATCATTTTTCTAAGATGGTGATTATGGCCGCCTACAAGAAGAGCATCACAGTAGAGGCCACTACCAAGATCTTATTTGAACGAGCTGAGGTACATTTTGGAATCCCACAAACCATTGTCTCGGATCGGGATAGTATATTTCTCAGCACATTCTAGTCAAGCCTCTGGTCACTACTGGACACCAAGCTCACCAAATCCACGGCCTTCCACCCCCAAATAGATGGCCAAAACAAGGTCGTAAATCAAATGATCGTGCGTATCCTACACATGTATAATTCCAAGCACCCTCACACATGGGATGAGAGTATCCCCTATGTTCATCATATATACAACCAAGCCCTGCATAGATCAACCGGCCACAACTCCTTTTAGGTGGGTTTGGGATTCCAACCATTGGGTCCCATAGATTTTACCCTACCCCTTGTGGTCACCTCGATCGATCATCTCCTACTCCAACTGAAGTTGACAAAGCCACCTGATTCATTGCGAGGATCTAGCACATCCTCCAACAGGTTTAGGATATCCTACATAAGTCCAATGACAAGTACAATCAACACCATGATCAACATCGGGCGCCACATAAGTCTTAGGTGGGCAACAAAGTTTGGTTGCACTTGCAGAAAGTGCACCTTATAGGACCCCATTGGAATCTTTGCCCACTCTGTTATGGGTCGTACACCATCACCAAGTTTGTGGGTGATAGTTCTTTCAAGCTCAACATTCCTACTTTCCTTGGCTTGCACCCAGTGTTTAACGTGGATATCCTTCGACTATATTTCCCACCATTATTGGACACCTCAGAGATAACAGAACAATTGATACCAACAGAGCTCAACCCCAACTCCATACGATAGGCATCCAATGATCATATTGTGTACAAACATATCAAGGGCACTCTCCAACAAAGCATCCAACTTTATAGAGGTTTCAAAGCAGGGTAGCTCCTGCACCAAGGCAAGTGGCTCACACGAGCCAAATTCATCAGAAATTTCCTCATATGATGGGGGGAATCAACGCAATGGAGACCATTTCTTCCTAAGGGGGAAGGATTGATACATATGGATGTCAGTGGCCTCCCACCTATTCCAACTGTCTCATTTTTGCAGTTTTCTAGTTTGACATTTTTTTCCCTAGTTTTCGGGTCCCTGACTTGCGGGGCCATTTTGAGGCCCTAAACAACGTTTTTTAGGGCTCATTAAAGTCAAAATGGCCTTTGATATATAGTAAAATAATGTGTATTCCTCGGATATACCTTTCCAAAGAGCTATCATGTGCCTAAAATAGAGATCGTATGCAAAAGTTATGGCCTCGAGAAGTTGATGTACTAACTTACCAAAGCGAGGCCCACATGACTTTTGGCGCTTCATCTCCTAGGGTTAGGTTTTTTGGATGTCTAGGGTTTTTGAAATTCTTTTTTATTGTAAAAATGCATTCAAAGCCTCATTGTAATTATCTTCTTGTGAATGAACGCAGTCATCACATCTCTTCTCAGAGATAAGCCACCACCATTCTATAAAGCTTGTTTCCACTTCATTTTACAGTTTCAACTTATTTCCTTATTGAATAGAAACCAATTTTACTGTATATCTGTTATTCTGTGTTAAGCATCTTTTGATAATAATTTGTATTCATTTCATTCTACAAATATATTATGGATCAAAGGGTGTCTTTGAGCCTTGGCCTCTACAATATTTCATTCTTAGTGAGTAAAAATACACAAAGACTATGTATATCTCACCCCATTGTAGTTTTCTCTTCAGCATAACAAAAGTCTCATTTAAATGTTGAATCTATGAGTTATTACAATCTATTATTTGAGAATTTGGTTTTGAGTTATGACAATGTATGCACACTATGTTAAAGTTTTTTTATCATGTAGAACTTGTCCAATGCATTCTCCCATTTCTTGGGCGAATTTAAAGTTGTCTAAGTGAATTTAAACATACATGGGTGAACTTATACTTATGTGGGAAAATTCATAGACCCATGGGAATTTTTCTTCATTGTTGAACATCTAAATTCATCCCTTGTATTTTTTTAATCTGCTGTGGGGAGTCAAAATTGCCCCTAAACGTTTTTTTTTTTGTTGTTGTTGAGGGTCACAAAATTGCCCTACAAACTTTTTCCTTTCCTGTTGAAGATTGAATCTACATCTAGATATTTTTTTCAATTATTGGTCGACCCATTTCGACTGGTTTACTCTTGAAATCGATTTTCTTTCATTTGGTAGACCCGGCCATCAAAGAATTTGACTGAGCTTTCCTTTGGTCGATCCAACCATAAAAGAATTTGACCAGGATTTTCTTTGGTTGACCTGAGCATCAAAGAATTCGACGAGGATTTCATTTGGTCGACCTGACCATCAAATAATTCAAAGGATATTTCATTTGGTTGACCCGACCATCAAATAATTCGACCGAGCTTTCCTTTGGTTGACCCAACCATAAAATCATTCGACCAGGCTTTCCTCTGGTCGACCCGACCATCAAATAATTTGACTGAGATTTCCTTTGGTGACCCGACCATAAAAGAATTTGACCAGGCTTTGCTTTGGTTGACCCAACCATCAAAGAATTCAACTAGGATTTCATTTGGTTGACCTGACCATCAAAGAATTCAACCGAGGTTTCATTCAGTGGACCCAACCATCAGAGTGTTCGACTAGTTATCCATAAGGCCAACTCGACTAGTGGGTGGGCGACTCATTTATTATTTGGTCGAATCGACAAATTAACATATTTCAAGGATTATAACCAAATGAAGAAGATCAAGATATAAATAATAGTTTTATTCCATTGTAGAATCTGTGTTAGTGAGACGAACAAACCACAGGCCTACCATTTACGGATAAAAACGTATAAGAAATCCCAAAGTTCCAGTCAAGCACCTCATATAATTGCAACATGGGAAATAAGTAAGGTTAGTTCAAATGCATATACAAAGTAGGGTTGGTTGATAGAACTCACTCACATTAAATATTTTATATTTTCAAAAAATAATATACTAAGTAATTTTTATATTAAACTTTTTATTATTAAAAAAATATTCAATTAATTTTTTTAAACATATATTTTTTCTAGAAATATAGGAAATTATTTACTCATTTTTAAGCTATATTATTTTAATTGTGCTATATATAGAGTTAATAAAAGAGAGATTCAATGCTGTGCATAGGTTCAAAATAATATTATTATTGTAATTGATATTACTCAATTTAAATAAATCTCTCAAATGTCATATTCAGAAAACCATATAAAAAAATATTAATTAATATTTTAATATTCAAATTAAGTATTTATATATAATAAATTTTTTTTGAGAAGTCTCGCGCAAATAAGATTGCGGGTAGGAATTTTGAAGAGGAGAAATCAAGACTTGTGACTTTAATTGAGGTCATAGGAAAAGGTTTTCATGGTATTCTTGTGGGTTTTTGTTTCGCAGATATAAGCTTGCAAGCAAAAAAGTTCCATCATAATTTTTTTTTATCTTGGTACTTGTTTCTAGCCCGTCCACAAAAGTTTCACAATAAGTTTTTCCATAAGTGTTGTAGGTGACAACTTTGATAGGAAAAGGTTCGGGTTGAATATATCTATTTGTTTCATAAATTTAATAATAATTTATTTTAAGGTCACAATCAAGTTAGATATCAAATTGGTGTATGAGATCTCTTTTGTCCAACAATTTGATTGGTAAAGTCTACGGAGGTATACATACCCTACCCCTTTTGGATTTGAACTTGTGACTTTTTAGGAGGAAACACATGTCCTTAACTATTAGAACCACTCAAAAAGAATACTTCCTTGATACCTTTACCACAAAAAACTCTACTTATTTCTTTAACGCAACCTCCTATTTAATTATCGCTTCTCTTAACGAGTAAGTTTAATTATGAATTTTTTCATTTCTCTCCACCTTGTGTCGTGGACTTCTCTTGTGCTCTTTGTTCATGTGGACATATAGCTTTTCTAGTTATTATATTGGATGGTTCTTAATCTAATTTTTTCCTCGTAATTTCATTGTCATAGTATTTTGTATTGAATTCGAAGTTCTTTCAGAAAGCCTACAAAATATATTTACATTATTTATAATGTTTCTACTTCAATTGTAGAAGATGCTTCCCACTTTTTAGTCAAATATGGTGATCAAAAATGGAAATTTCACATATTTTTTTAAATTAGAGGTCTAAAAACTCATATATACTAAGTAAGTATTGTTATGTATTAAAAACAATTCTGAAAGAATTAAAAGAGCAATTTTGAGAAAATGGTTTTATTTTTTTTAGAATATTGTTTTTTAAATAATTGGTAGCATGTAATGTATCAAAATTACATTTAATTATATGGTTGTATTGAATTTTTTTTTGGAAAAGATGATAAATGAATTTTGCTTTTAATAATTATACCAGCATGATCTACATATAACCTAATGTATTCAACTTATTCTTTTAACCCTTTTTTAAATGTTATGTATTTTACTACTTTAAGATAACTAATTAATAATTTAATTATATTTTAGATAATTTAATTACATTTTATACACCTTCATGTTTAAACAATTTTTTTTTACACCAAACCAAAAAAATAAAAATACCTATTTAAACATAAAAAACACAAACATTTTTCTTAGTTTTTTTGCTACATAAATTTTAAGATACTTATTTTTCTTTGGCACTTATTACAAAAATAATATGTATAAGTCAAATATAAAACAAAATCGTTTTTAAATACTGAAAAAAAAATTCTATAAAAATAAATATGAAAATCATTGGAGAATACATGAGTTGCAAAGGCATATTCCGCAACAAAAACTATAAAAATCATATCCTTCTTTGAGAGAAAAACTTTGGGCAGCAAAGCACAGGAAAAAAAAGTGAAAAGAAAATGAAAGAATGATGAGCTTTAGGATAAGGTTTTTGTTAACAACAAAAATATTTTTTTCTTGTAATTAAAAAAAAGAGGATATTTGACCATGTTAATGTATTGATACAAAATATGTTTTAAGCACATATATACCATTTGAAAGATATTAATATTTTATTGGAAACAATGCATTTATTTATTATTTTAAATTTAAATAATAAAAAGAGGAAGATGTATAAAATTGATCATGATCATGTTCAACATGTCTTATTTATTATTAGTCCTTGGTTACGGACTATAGCATTCACCTAGGTCAAACCCTGTATTACCTGGTGCTTTCTATTGTGCATTGATTCTTACATTTTGTAGAATACTTAAATTATATCACAAGGTTCTTACAGATATACCTATTATTTCAAATGTTTACCCAAATTTTCAAAATTTTAGCAATATCGCATCTTTATGTTTAATATGACTGCATTTAAATTTTGAAAATTTAAATAAAATAGTTCACTACCAAAGCTATGGGCATGCTTGTTGCACAATAATAATATCAAAATAGGAAGCATCTTGTAAAAACAAAACCTTTGAAAAAATAATAATACAAATTCATTATCACCTTGGCAGTATAATTATCAGCAATAGGCCATTTCATATCCAACTAGTGCATATATGGATTGATTTGATATAGATTAGTTCCAGCATGTCTTATTTGACTTTATATAGATTTTTTTTGTTTGTATTTAATTAGGAAACAATTAATTGTTTACTGCAATGGCTCGATCCAAGGAGAAATTTGAGGAGGAAAGTGTAGAGAAGGGGGATTCGGTACCAGCAAAAAATGCAGAAGATGAAAGTAGAATGGGACACCAACAACAAAGAAGTAAGAAATATGATGAAGTTTGTTTTTATTTCCCTTCCACATATTTTATTTGTCTCGGGGTTAATTCCCATACCTGTTTATACTTGTTACTTTAATTATCGTGTTTTAAATATTCTTATGCAACATTACTCTTGAATGTAGTTTGAGATAATAAGTTATGGGAATAGACCATAGTTCAGTTCAAGATAGAGAGTAGAATAATGTTAATAATTTGAAAGAGAACCTTTGAAAGTTGTGCCCCTGAGGTGTTGAAGTTTATATAGATGTTGTTGGAGTTTATGTCATGCATTTCATGTGATTAAGCTATTTAGGAATTTAGCTAACTTATTTCAGTATAGTTTATATTGTACGATTATCGTTTGAACCTTTAAGTTACAATGTAAAGACGTCAATGGCATTTTACTATGAACAAACATGTTGACATGTTATAGGCACATGATAACATGTATGCAATGATTGTTGTTATTGATTGGGATAGATGTTCTTGTTCACACATCTTGAATTTTAACTATTAGATTGTGTTGCATACTAATGTCAATTCTAACCACCTTGGTGAATTACTTATGTTATTTATACTAGCTTGAACCTTGTGACCAAAATCAATTGGAATGTATTTCTAAAAATGCAATGTGGACATTGTTTAGAGTCTAATTTCATAATTACAAATTAATTCATAGCACAAATCCTTATTAACATTAATATTTATATTCTTCACAAAATGCTAGGATGCATGATGAATTTGTTCATTTTAAAAGTATTCACTGTAAATAATTCTTATGTTTTTAATTTTCATCATAGGAGGCTCAAGCTCGTCTTGAAGAGATCAGAAAATTAAATGAAGCGAAGTTTGCAATGCGTAGGACTAATTTGAATCCACAAAGGCCAGGTAAGCATCCAGTCGCACCAAATTATCATTTCTTTACTAGACATATAAACAATACTATCTAATGAGAGAAGAGCATCACATCTCTCTTTAAACTACCTCCAGATGACTTAAGATCCTTTAGATATAAATTTTAACACATTATTACCTGGAACATCAATTTTGATAATGTGAGCCTCTAGAGTAGTCTCCTTCCAGTCCGCTCTCGTTAACAAAACTTGGTTGTTGTCTCCACTGAAATCCGAAAGAAAAAAAATAACAAAATAAATATCGTAAGGCATTTTGAAACTGCCATATTTCACGGAAATCATCTTAGAAAAGTTAGTAATCTTGGTGTAGAGACCGAACCTCTTGGTGTGTGGCTTCACCATCGACCAAACAATCTAAATCTCTAGTGGTTAGTGTCAATGGAAACAATGTTGGTCAACTTTGGTGGGTAATGTCAATGGCCATCCGGGTTTGTAAAATTATGAGGAACTAAAAGGATTCCCAACAGGTATGTCTTTGACCTACTATTGAGCTCTATGTTTAAGGTTCCATAACTTTCATTATTGTTGTTTTAGGAAAGCAAACAGGTCTTCTTATTTTCTGCCTCAAATATGCCTTCAAACTTATGATTGGATGCTCTTTTTAAGGTTCCCTTGCAGGTGTTTCTGTAACTGAAGTTAGCACATGAAAATACCTTAAAAACATACAATACTCCTCTAGATATTTTAAATACTTTTCAACTTATAAATAACTAAGAACACATGAAAAATGAACTCATTGTGCTTTTTGGTCAACACGACCCTTGACAAACCCCCCACCCCCCCAGGGGAAAACTAGTTTGAGATATATGTGTATATATGGAGTGCTTCAAGCAATAAATACAATAAGGAAATAAATAAAATTGAAACTTTCCACTTTGCAATCTCCTCTCAAGATATGCAAGCAAGTTCCTAGAAGAATGCACCCAAGAAGTGTGCCCTTCCCTTTCCTTTTCCAAT
This sequence comes from Picea mariana, assembly GCA_032191745.1. NCBI lineage: Eukaryota > Viridiplantae > Streptophyta > Pinopsida > Pinales > Pinaceae > Picea > Picea mariana. Next base: position 17,767 of record JASDQU010439512.1, read on the forward strand.
CTTGAAGAATGATGTACCCTTTCTCTTCCTTTGGCTAATTGAAAATACCTTGCATACAAAATACCACGTGTATGCACCATCAACCATGCACCAACTAGATAAGAGATAGCTCCACTCCAAATAGTGTCTTCTAGCTTGCGCCCTCACTCCAAGAGTGTGTCCTCCCAATAGTAAACACTCAAAAGATAAATGAATGAAGCTCCAAGATTCCTTGTTCCCTCCATGAACAAGTGCACCCAAGAAAGATAATCCAAACCCTCCTTTATCACATCTCTTCTCCTCACCAAACTCTCAAGGTGATCAAGTGAACAATGGATGCCTCTCTTTTCCCTATGCGCCCCGTTAAGCCATCCTTAGGACAAACCTAGAGATCAATGGATAATATCATCTCTAGACATATATAATCCATGAGTGAGATCTCATCTCAAGTATCTCACTTAGAAACCAACTTTTGGTTAAGTTTCCTAAGTTTTCTTTATGTCCCTTAATTCACCCACAAAGTGAATTAATACTCACTTTTTCCTTAAGTGACAAATCTCACCTTTTTTACTTAGGATAAAGTCGATGTGAAATTAGACATAAATTAAAGGGTACAAAGTTCAAATAATTTCCCTCTTTTGGTTAGAGACACACAACCACAACGGGACCACTTCCCAAGGTACACAAAAATCAACACTCCCTCTTACTGAGGAAAGTGTTTCTCACCAAGCCCATATTGTCTCTGAAATAGACACACTTTCCCCTTGGCAAGGCCTTTGTGAGAATGTATTCCACCTTCTCATCAGTCGAACTATATTGAAGTTGAACTGACCCACACTGAACCCAGTCTCTGATGAAATGATACATGATCTCAATGTGCTTCAACCTGTCATGAAACAATGGATTCTCATAGAGTTTGATACAACTTAGATTATCACAGTGAATGACTGTCGAAGACCAAATAAACCAACTAGTAACTTACGAAGCCAAATGGCCTCGCTACTGACCTAATTGGCTGCCATGTGCTCTGCTTCGGATGAACTCAAAGCTACTGAATTTTTTTCCGGTTGAGCCAGGAAACAACTCCTGATCCCAACCCAAAACAAAACCCTCAGCTGATCTTATTGTCAGTGCACTACTACATATTTAAAAAATTTTAACGACTACTTACAATGAAAGTAACATTTTGTCGAAAAATTAAAGATAAAGAGTTGAATTTAAAAAAAAAAATATAAATCCATCATGCGTTCATCTCTCTTGCGATGAAAACTTTGGCTATCGTCGCAAGAGTGATAGAACTAGATGTATGTCACAAGAGCAACGAACATGAAGACATTGGACTCTCATCTCTCTTTCGATGACCTTTGGTTATCATCGCAATAGCGATGATTCAATGATGGTCGTTACACTATTTGAAAAAGGCAACATTGACCATTACAGTATTTGACAAAGTCAACATTGACTTTGTCAACGTTTGTTGCTCTTGCAACAAAAATAATATCTATAAATATTTTTCAAATTAGAGATGTTGCGACAATCTAATTGTTATAACATCGACGATTCATAACTTCAGAAAGGGTACTTTTGTGCAGAAGAATGTCACAAAATATTAGAGGTGGTAAAAAAAGTAAAGCGGGTGAAAAGGGTGATGGTAGATGTTATTTCCCGTATGTTGTCACAAGAGTCAACTCTAGGTTGTAATAGAGCCAAGCCTTAACACATTTTAAATGAAATAATAAGTTGTCACTAGGAACATGACTTGGGTTTCATGCAAGTAAATTCCAAGATAACCACGAACCACTTTTGATTAGAAGCTGCCCCTTCCAACCCAAGAGGGATCTCTTGAATATATGTCATTATTGTATATTCAATGAGATTAACAGTGGGTAGATCTGTGGGTAACATAAAATTTTGAGGTTTTTAGGGTTGGTGGTTCAGACCAGGAGGTATTCCATTGGGCATGGAGTCGAATGATCAAGCAAATAATAAGAATGTTTCGACAATGGAAATCAATGGAACAGAGGTGAGATAGAAGTTGATTACACAGAGAAGGATGTATAAAAGTATGACAATAGAATAGAGAGAAAACATATCAAGATGCAAGGAGCACTTATCAATGAGTGAATTCCTAGCATAAATCAGTGGAAAGTGATGGTTGGGACAGAGAATATAGCAAGGATGAATTATGAACCTTCATATCTCTGCAAGAAACAACCTATAACCTGTCTAGCAACAGGGCATCTAACAAACGAATGAATTCCATTACAAACACAGTTACAAATCGAGAAGAAAATGGAAATAAAACCAAGTGAAATGATGTGAAAACGAAGCAATAAGACATTCTCTGCAAAAAAAATCACAAGTGACTGCAACCTGCCCTTGACGGCAAGCTACTCTCACTAGGACCTTCACTGACCTCAGCCCGAAGAGCAAAAATGCTCTTCCAACTCCTCTCGGGAGTCCTCGTCACCCACAGGATACTCCTCGGCGATCTCCCCTTCGCGAACCGGGAAATCGGTGTTCGCACTATCGCGAACCTCGCAGCACTATTCTCGTGTAATCAAATGACAACCCCCCAACCCCGATGGTAAACTGTCAACAACTCGGGATATCGCCACTCGCGATGTCAAAGGATAAACTCTTACCTTGCCAATCGTCGAATGCCAATATGCGATGGTGTGCTTATTTGCACACCTACGAGTTAACTCCCTTGCAACTCCTCTTGAATCTAACGGTCGACGGGAACTCGCAATTCTTCACAGCGATTTCAAGTCGTCGATTCTCTTCCTCTTGAAGAGTCCTTCGCTCTGAAGCTTTTCCTGCTCAAACATCTCCTGGTCCTTTTTCCTGGAAATCACAAGGGACTATTCCTCCTGAGCTTCACCAACTCTGATTCTTCAAAGACTTCTACGTAAGCTACTTACGCTCGACCTTCAACCACTTTCCAGGGGTTGAACTCAGCCAGACTCTATGTCCTCCTGACAATAGCAGTCCTATCTTCTTTTTCTCAAGCTCACCTCTGAGACTTCAATCTAACCTGCACTTCACCTGCACGGTTCGAATAACCCAACACAATTTCGGTAGAGGAGAATAAGAGTTTACCTGTAGAGCCCCCTCAATGCACTTTATGTGGATGAATTCGACTGCACTCTATGTAGGACTCTCCTGGCTCGAATAGAGAAACAATTTGAAACTTATTCTCACCTCTCCCCCAGATTTCTAATTTGCCATGAAATTACATATGCAGCATATACAATGAAGGCATAACAAGAAGCAAGTATGCAACAACATAATATCAACAACACACAGAGAATAATCACAGCCATGGAATTGAATCAAATCTTTCCTATTAATTCAATATCTGTACATGGGGATTCTTCACCAGTTCTCTGCTTTGCTCTCTCCTTGCTCCTGAATGCTAATGCTGCTTCGAATATGAATACAATAATACAAAGGAGGGTGCCTATATTCTGTTTTCCCTCTCGAAAGCAAATCTGTCTAATCTAGACTTAATTAATTTATCTAATTGCATTAAATATAATAAATGCCTCAGCTACCTAAGGATGAGAGCTTATCTGCTCAAGGTCCGTTACAATGTACAAGTGCACTTCATTACACCAATGCATTAATGTTTGGCGCACCAAATATCAAAATATTTCAAAGTTTGAATGCTGGCGCTCTCCAGCTGTCTTTTCTTTGCTCCACGCACTGGCTCGCTTGATGAGTGAGCGATGCTCCTGCATCATACTCCTTGGCTCAAAGATTTCATGGGCTCCTTTCCATGAGCTCTTGCACGGTGTGACCATGCTTCTGTATGACTACCTTTGTTTCCCAGCTGGCATCCTCCACTGGGTGATTCTTCCATTTCACTAGGTATTCAAAATACTGCTTCCTCCTGGTCTTCCTTCCTACTCGCTTGTCCAGTATGCACTCCATCTGAGGCTTTTGTGCAACTGGTAATTGTTTTTTCCACTGGACCACTGGTTCCTCAGTTCCAGTGTCTTCTTGCTCAACCTTATATGGGTATAAATCCGAAATGTTAAAAATCGAAGATATCCCGATGCCCTCCGACAACTCAAGCTCATATGCATTTTCCCTGAATTTCTTTAAGATTCTGCATAGCCCGATCTTCTTCATCTTGAGCTTATTGTATGTTCCCCTTGGGAACCTTTCCTTCCGTAAATGCGCCAGAACCATGTCTCCAACTTCAAACTGAAGTTGTCTCTTTCGCTGGTCGGCTCTGTGCTTGTACCCCTAATTTTCCTTCTGCAGTCACTGCTTCACCTGTGTGTGAAGTTCTTGCATCGCTTAAGTGAACTCCTCAGCATGAGCACTGCTAGTTTCAGCCTGTCCTGACTCCCTGAGCTCAGATACTCCTCTCGGCTGTGTCCCATACAAAATTTGAAACAGACTCTTACCTGTACTCCGATTCACCGAATCGTTGTACGCAAATTCTACCTGTGGTAGTACATTATCCCAGCTACCATGGTGCTCCGCCACCAGGCTTCTCAACAAGTCTCCCAGGCTTCGATTGACCACTTTGGTCTATCCATCTATCTGCGGATGGTAAGAAGAACTGAATGCCAAGTCAGTCCCTAGCTTCTTCCATAGCGTCCTCCAAAAATGACCTATGAACTTTGTATCCCGATCCGAGACTATGCTTCTCGGCAATCCATGCAATCTGACAATTTCTTTGAAAAACAAATTTGCGATGTGGGTTGCATCGCTGGTCTTATGACACGGGATAAAATGTGCCATCTTTGAGAACCTGTCCACCACCACAAATATGGAATCAACTCCTCATTGTGTTTTCGGCAATCCCAAAACAAAATCCATGCTGATGGCTTCCCATGGCCTCTCAAGTATGGGCAATGGCTGATAGAACCCTGTGTTCTGCTTTCGGCCCTTTGCATGTTGACATATCCGACACCTATCAACAAACTTCTTCACATATTCTCACATGTCCGGCCAATAATATGATTCGCTCAGCTTGGCGAATGTCCTGTCATGTCCAAAATGACCTGCTAAGCCTCCGCTGTGTTTTTCCTTTACCAAATTCTCTCTCATAGAGCAATTCGGAATGCACAGCTGATTGCCCCTGAACAAAAATCCTTCCTGGATCATATATTCCAGCCACGGACTCCGATCCCTAAGAACTGGATTCTCGGCTACCTCGTATGCTTCTGCAAAATCCACATCACCTGCATACATATCTTTCAGATTTTCAAAACCTAGCGTTTTGACTCTGAACTCCTGCAACAGTAAACATTTCCTGCTCAAAGCGTCTGCAACTTTGTTAGCAGTCCCCGAAATGTGCTTGATCACAAATGTAAAATTCTGCATATACTCTACCCATTTCGCATGCTTCTGATTCAACTTCTCCTATTGACTTATAAAATGCAATGCGTGATTATCACTGTACAGTATAAATTCCTTGGGTATTAAGCAATGCCTCCACTTCTTCAATGCCTGTATGATGGCATAAAACTCTTTGTCATATGTGGAGTATTTCAGCTTCGCATCATCCAGCTTCTCGCTGTAATATGCAACAGGTCTGTCATCCTGACTCAAGACTCCTCCAACAGCATACCCACTGGCGTCACACTTCACCTAGAAGGTTTTCTGAAAATTAGGCAACACCAGAATTGGTTGCTCTGTTATCTTTGGCTTCAATAGATTGAAGCTTCTTTCGGCCTCTGTTGTCCAATGAAAAACTTTGTGCCGCTTCTTCACCGTGTCCATCATTGTGGCGCTAATTCCACTGAAGTTCCGAATGAACTTTCTGTAGAAACTAGCCAATCCATGGAAGCTCCTTACCTAAAAAATGTTCCTCGTCGATGGCCAATTCCTGATTACTTCCACCTTTTCAGGATCCATATTCAACTCATTCGTCGAGATTACAAAACCCAAATAAATGAGTTATGTCTGCATGAAGGAGAATTTTTTCAAATTGATCAGCAGCTTCTCCTGCTGTAGCCTTCTCATCACAATGGCCAAATGTCTCAAGTGTTCAGCCTTGGTCTTGTTGAAAATCAATATGTTGTCCAGATACACGACCACAAATTTACCGATGAATTCCCTCGGGACTTCATTCATTAGCCTCATAAAAGTGCTTGGCGCGTTTGTCAATCCAAACGGCATGACCAACCATTCATACAAAACCTCGTTTGTTTTGAATGTTGTTTTCCATTCATCTCCCTCTCTCATCCGGATCTGATGATATCTGCTCTTGAAATCAATATTTGAAAAATAATTTGCCCCACTCAGGCAATCCATCAGATCGTCCATTCTCGGCAATGGAAATCTGTACCTGATGGTGATTTTATTAATTTCCCTGGAGTCTGTACACATCCTCCAGCCTCCATCCTTCTTCGGACTTAGTACTGTCGGAACAGCACATGGACTCAAACTCTCTCTGACTAGTCCTTTATCCAACAGATCCTGCACTTGTCTCTTGACCTCCTCGTTCTCTTGAGGTGTCAACTTGTACACTGCCTTATTAGGTAAACTTACTCCGGGTATGAGGTCAATATGGTGACTCACACTCCTCATCGGTGGTAATGAATGAGGTAGTCCGTCCACGATGATATCAGCGAACTCTCCCAGCAGTTCCTGAATCTCCTCTGGCAAGTCGTCCACTCTTGTGCTTGTCNGACAACAAAGAATTGTGGATCTTCATTCTTCTCCATCTCTGTGAGAAATTCTTTCCCACTCATGAGAAGTATCGTGATGGTTACTTCCGGCTTCACTTCTTTATCCTTTATCGGCAACAGTGTGTGTGTTTTCCCATCCTTCTCCAAGGTGTATGTGTTCATTCTCCCATCATGGACAACATTTATATCATACTACCATGGTCTACCCAATAATACATGATAGACATCCATGGGTATAACATCACACATAATTTTATCTTTATATTCACCCATTTTAAATTCAACCAAGCATTGTTTCGTAACACTTCCTTGGTGTCCTTTCTGCAGCCATGACACTTTGTATGGACTCAGGTGTCTGTTCGTCTCGAGCTCCAGCTTTTCCACCATCTCAGTCGAAACAAGATTATCAGTTCTTCCGCTGTCCACTATGACCTTGCATTTCCAGCCCTTGGCCTTGCATGTCGTCCTGAATAGTCTACATCTTTGCGATGTGTCCTCCACCTCTTTCTCAGGTTTCAAGAGAACTTTGTGCACTGTTAGTGACTTCCCACTTCCAGTGTCTTCATCCTCAACATCACGCCTTTGCGCCTCAACGACGTGAGCTTTTCCTCTGTCCATTTTCTTTTCTGGATAGTCAATGGCTTTGTGTCCATCTTTTCCACATGTAAAACATGTGATGACTCCTCCTCGGCCTCTTCCTCTACCTCGGGTACGAGGAAAAGCATTGGCGTCAGCATATTCGCCACCCTGCTCTGTATGCTGCGTCCTTGGCTCAGCATATTGTTTCCTCTGTTCAGTTTGTGGCTGCCTCTACAGTGAGGTACCACCTCTCTCAACCTTACCCTGAGGCCTCTTCCAATCCTCCTTGGGCTTCTGATTTCTTTCCTGGGCAACTGCCTTGCCTCTAGGATGGCTTCTACCTCACCCTCACTGTCCTTGCTTGCGGCTCAGCTTCTCTTCGGCTTTCAGAGCCATATGGTATGCATCGTCAATTGTTCGGATGGTAACAATTCTCAACTCATCCTGAATGTCATACCTCAACCCATTCATGTATCTTGCCACCTTCTCATCATCACTCTTCCGATGACCAGCTCTGATGTTGAGCCTGTAGAACTCCTCGGTGTACTCTTTCACCGTCATCGACTTCTGTCTCAGGTTCTGCATCCGCCTGAATAGTGTGATCTTGTAATCTCTAGGGATGAACTTCGCCTTCATCTTGGCAATCATTCAATCCCATCTCTTGATCTTTTGTTTTCCTTTGCAGCGCCTATCAGCCTGCAACTCATCCCACCATAAGGCCGCATGTCCCTTCAGCTTGGTAACAACATGTCTTACCTTCTTGTCCTCTTCGATGTCTTCGTAATCGAAGTAGGTGTTGAGTGCTCGGATCCAATCCAGCAACTCTTCTGCATTTAGACTTCCCTCATAGACAGGAATGTCCATCTTGGTATTCAAGATCATCCTCGAAATGGCTCTGATCAACCTCTCTGTTGAAGCATCTTCTACTGAGACCTCTTCTGCATCGTGTCCAGGTTCCTCTTCCACTTTGGAATCACTGAACTCTCCAGCGTCAGCTCCGCGTCTCTGCGCAGTCTCCATCTCCTCAAGCCTTGCTCGGAGATCTCGTATTTGGTGCTCCATCTCCGGATTCCCTGCCGGTCTAGCCCTTCTTCGGGCATCCCTGTCTTCATGATCAAGTGACTTCCTTTCTCTTCTCGGCGGCATGGTGTATCCGCTTCTCTCTGCTACCTGAACAAAGAGAAAATCTTCTTCTGGCTCTGATACCACTTTGACTGCAACCTGCCCTTGACGACAAGCTACTCTCACCAGGACCTTCACTGACCTCGGCCCGAAGAGAAATAATGCTCTTCCAACTCCTCTCGGGAGTCCTTGTCACCCACAGGATACTCCTCGGTGATCTCCCCTTCGTGAACCAGGAAATCGGTGTTCGCACTGTTGCGAACCTCGCAGTACTGTTCTCGTGTAATCAAATTCCGACCCCCGAACCCCGATGGTCAACGGTCAACAACTCGGGATATCGCCACTCGCGATGTCAAAGGATAAACTCTTACCTTTCCAATCGCTGAACGCTGATATGCAATGGCATGCTTCTTTGCGCACCTACAAGTTAACTCCCTCGCAACTCCTCTTGAATCTAACGGTCATCAGGAACTCGCGATTCTTCACAGCGATTTCAAGTCGTTGATTCTCTTCCTCTTGAAGAGTCCTTTGCTCCAAAGCTTTTCCTTCTCAAACCTCTCCTGGTCCTTTTTCCCGGAAATCACAAGGGACTATTCCTCCTGAGCTTCACCAACTCTGATTCTTCAAAGACTTCTACGTAAGCTGCTTATGCTCGACCTTCAACCACTTTCCAGGGGTTGAACTCAGCCAGAATCTATGTCCTCCTGACAATAGAAGTCCTATCTTCTTTTTCTCAAGCTCGCCTCTGAGACTTCAATCTAACCTGCACTTTACCTGCATGGTTCAAATAACCCAACACAATTCTGGTAGAGGAGAATAAGAGTTTACCTGTAGAGCCGCCTCAACGCACTCTATGTGGAGGAATTCGACTGCACTCTATGCAGGACTCTCCTGGCTCGAACAGAGAAACAATTTGAAACGTATTCTCGCCTCTCCCCTAGATTTCTAATCTGCCATGAAATTACATATGCAGCATATACAACGAAGGCATAACAAGAAGCAAGTATGCAACAACATAATATCAACAACACACAGAGAATAATCACAGCCATGGAATTGAATCAAAGCTTTCCTATTAATTCAATATCTGTACATGGGGATTCTTCACCAGTTCTCTGCTTTGCTCTCTCCTTGCTCCTGAATGCTAATGCTGCTTCGAATATGAATACAATAATACAAAGGAGGGTGCCTATATTCCGTTTTCCCTCTCGAAAGAAAAACTGTCTAATCTAGACTTAATTAATTTATCTACTTGCATTAAATATAATAAATGCCTCAGCTACCTAAGGACGAGAGCTTATCTAGTCAAGGTCCGTTACAATGTACAAGTGCGCTTCATTACACCAATGCATTAATGTTTGGCGCACCAAATATCAAAATATTTCAAAGTTTGAATGCTGGCGCTCTCCAGCTGTCTTTTCTTTGCTCCACGCGCTAGCTCGCTTGATGAGTGAGCGATGCTCCTACATCAACAAGAATCTCTGATATAGATCGAAAATTCTCTCCACTCTTTTATTAAACATGAAAACAAGTGCTACAGCCCAGGAGTACTACTCCTGTGTGTCTTTTCCCCCTCCTATTCTTCTTTGAGAAGATACAATAATATAGGTCTTCTTTTGAATAACTGAAAAACAATTCAAATTAAAAAATAAATCCCTCTATAAATGAATAGGTATCTCTTGTAGGTATTGAGGTCGAAATCCTCCTAAAAGATAACAACAGTTACCATCAATTTCAGAAACTTTCTGTCATAGAAAATGGGCCAAACTGCTGAAAAATGGGGTTGCGGTTATGGTTCTGTATATCTCAAATCGTGAAATTTGTTTATAAACTGAAATAGGTTTTTGTGAATCTGTTTGTTATGAGAAAAAAACTCTCTCATTTTCCCTGGATCTTCATTTTACAAACATGTGTCAAAACAGGAAAATATGAGATCCGAAAATTAGGGCTCAGAGATGGATTTGATTCTCCCTATATGTGACACATGTAGGAAAATTGAGAGAGGATATTGATACATTATGTGTTAGTCAAAAAATCCTTCGATCGTTTCTCAAAATGATCCTCCAGTCGCTCAGAATCATCATTTGAAAATGATGACTCAGCACAGTAAAAACGCCATATTTTCTGAAAACGAACCTCATTTTTTGGGGGAATTTTTACTGCCTTCCCAAGCTCAAAATGAAATTCTGAAGACCCCACTGGAAATATCAGGATATTTATATGTCGATCGATTATTCGAACACGGAAAATGGCCTCTCCAAGGATGAGAAAAATGGTTTTCTCCCAAGGCAATTTTTTTGCATATGAAAAATCTACGATTTCGGTGGCTGATAGGCCAAAAACAAGGGTATCTTAGCTGCCAAACGTCCTGGTTTTTGGTGGCTAATAGTGCGATTTCAAAGCGCCGTAAGCCTCCGAAAGTCTCGAAACCCCTATTCCGGGTTTCAGGTTTCAGGAAAACGGGCAGTGGTCAAAATTTTTATGTTGGCCAAACCCTCGACTGCCGAAAACTTGAAATGGTGACGTGGAATTTTTTTAAAAACTTATTATAGAGATTTTATGTCATTTATTGCATTCGTTTCGCACCTAATCGTGAGCTCTTCCTCCATGTGTCTTGATGCGTGGCTCTTGAATGCTTGGTCTCGACCAATACACTTTTGATAGCTAATGGCATATGAAACCTGAGATTTAAGCTACCGAAAGTCTACACTTCGGTAGATAAACACTATAAGTTGTTTCGTCCTAAGCTACCGAAAGACAAAATTTCAATATTTGTTCCAACATAGGCTCCATCTAGGGATGGTGCTTTCCTTTAAAGTGCCAAGAATAGTAGACCATGTTCCTTCATCGATTGGGTGACCTGAAATCATCCTTATCAAACTCTGAAACCCTGTCACTTTACTTGCACCTTTTCGAAACAAAAAACCACTTATTCATTCATTGGGATATGGAGTCGTAATGCTTTAAAATAAAACCATACTAGATTCAAAACTGAACTGAAAAAATATTGAAAACCACTGCTGTAATCTAATGCTCAAAGTCAATCTTATTTATATACATCACCTACTCTAACTACTGAAAAATTCCCACTAAATCAAATGATACGAAAATGTAAGTGAAGCCAATCCAATAACTGTCTACTTATTTGAAATTTGCTCACACTTTCTTTGAGCGGGATTGAAAAGGAAACTAACAACTCCCGTCTGACCTATTGTTGATCATGCATTTTCAAACTTTTCATCGATTCTTGTGACAAAATATCCATGACATATCATACTCCTCCATTAAATGAATCTAAAAGGTCAGCAAAAGGATCACGAAAAAATGCATGGTCCTGAGGTTTTAAATAACAAGCTTCATCAAAGACTACTATGTGCTCCAATTTATTTTGCTCAGGATCATCCTCAAAGAGGATATCCAAACATCCTTCATATAATATGGCATCTATCTAAAGACCGTCATTCCTCCATGAAAAACCTGCATCCAATTGTTCTAGAGAAACAATATTATAATCATCAATGTACTCATCATATTTAGGTTCAACAGATAACTCAGGAGTGTCACAAATGCTCAGAATATAGATTGTGGGTTCCTCAAGCATGGGAAATTCTGGTTCTTTCTCTAGCATAATGTCTATCTCAGATTCATACTCCTCCAAATTACAGTCTAAATCATCCTTGAACAACAAACTTCCTTCAAGACTATTAAACATGACAGCCACATATTTTTCATGAAACAAAATAGAGTCTACAAGCTTATCTCCTGTTAGGAAATCACCATCATAAATAGGTTCACTAACTTCCTGTAATGTTCCATCAAACGCATGATTGCCATCATTTAAAAACAGATTTACATTTTTAGCAATGGAAGAAGTTTGACACTCATATCCGGGACTGTGTGAAAGTTGCAAATCTACGTGAGTAGGGGTTGTAACATAGCTGTAAAGAAGTAGATCTATCTCTTCTTCTGTTAAAGGAGGAGGTGGTATCTGTAATTTATGGATTAAGCAACTATTGTTTGCTTTTTCTTCTGCAGGTTGACCATGATACTGAATATCTTCTTCTTGAATATGATCACAAGAGCTATCATATCCTGTTTCTTTATCAGCCAACTCTTCGTCACGCTGATCACCTTCATCCACTTGAGAAATTTCTGTTGTTTCTTCCTCCTCTTCAAGAGGATTTGTATGATCTTTTTGTCTTATGAATTCTATATTACAACAATCTTCAAAAAGGATTTCAGCTGAATATATCCTCTTACAACGTTGAGGAAAAAGTATGTGAAAATATTTCAATGAAGGAATATTGGGATGCGGTAAAGATTTATACCAGAGCCTAGCATCTCTTTCCAACGAAAACATAAATAGTTTCATGAGGACATCTTCATGATGTACATTTAATTCATCCATGAGCTTGTGGAATTCAAGCAAGTGTTGAGTAGGATTATCGTCCACATATCCTCCAAATTTAGGAAGGACATCTTCCCAAATTTTAATGTCTGGAACAATGTTTGGAAAACCATAAACATTGGTAAAGTCCAGAGGAGAAAACCTCACAGCAATCCGAGCAGCGAACGAATTCGACATTTTAAGACCAGTGGAGTTGTCAGTGAATCATGTAGAGTCTTCAAACCAAGGAGTCGCTAGGTGAATGATCATAGCCAATTGAATGCCTATCCCTTGTTCACCATCAAGGAATATCTCTAAACTTTTGTCATATCCCAGGGAAGATAGCTTTGTTTCTCCATCCCCAGCAATGACACCAGAAAATGTTGTCGCAAGAGTCAACTCTAGGTTGTAATCGAGCCAATCCTTAGCACATTTTAAATGAAATAATAAGTTGTCACTAGGAACTTGACTTGGGTTTCATGCAAGTAAATTCTGAGATAACCACGAACCAATTTTGATTAGAATCTTCCCCTTCCAAATCAAGAGGGATCTCTTGAATATATGTCATGATAGGATATTCAATGAGCTTAATAGTGGGTAGATCTATGGGTAACATAAAATTTTGAGGTTTTTAGGGTTGGTGGTTTGGACTAGAAGGTATTCCATTGGGCATGGAGTCGAATGATCAAGAAAATAATAAGAATGTTTGGTAATGGAAATCCATGGAACAGAGGTGAGATAGAAGTTGATTACAGAGAGAAGGATTTATAAAAGTATGACAACAGAATAGAGAGAAAAAATATCAATATGCAAGGAGCACTTATCAATGAGTGAATTCCTAGCATAAATCAGTGGAAAGATATGGTTGGGACAGACAATATAGCAAGGATGAATTATGAACCTTTATATCTCTGCAAGAAACAACCTATAACATGTCCAACAACAGAGAATCTAACAAACGGATGAATTCCATTACAAACACAGTTACAAATCGGGAAGCAAATGGAAATAAAACCAAGTGAAATGATGTGAAAACGAAGCAATAAGACATTCTCTACAAACCAAATCACAAGAATATATGATATAGATCGAAAATGATCTACACTCTTTTATTAAACATGAAAACAGGTGCTACATCCCAAGAGTACTACTCCTGTGTGTCTTTTCCCCCTCCTATTCTTCTTCAAGAAGATACAATAATATAGGTCTTGTTTCGAATAACTGAAAAAAAAATTGAATTAAAAAATAAATTCCTCTATAAATGAATAGGTATCTCATGTAGGTATTGAGGTCGAAATCCTCCTAAGAGATAACAACAATTACCATCAATTTTGGAAACTTTATGCCATAGAAAATGAGCCAAACTGCTGAAAAATGGGGCTGCGATTATGGTTCTGTATCTCTCGAATAGTGACAACTATGTATAAACTAAAAGAGGTTTTTGGGAATCTATTTGTTATGAGAAAAAATTTCTCTCAGTTCCCTGATACCCATTTCCATTTTATCCAAATCTTCATTTTACAAACATGTGTCAAAACAGGAAAATATGAGATCCAAAAATTAGGGCTCGGAGATGGATTTGATTCTCCCAATATGTGACACCTGTAGGAAAAATGAGAGATCATATTAATATCTGATGTGTTAGTCAAAAAAACCTCCGACCGTTTCTCAAAATGATCCTCCAGTCACTCAAAATCATCATTTGAAAATGATGACTCAGCATAGTAAAAACGCCATATTTTCTGGAAACGAACCTCATCTTTCGAGGGAATTTTTACTGCCTTCCCAAGATCAAAATGAAATTCTGAAGACACCACTGGAAATATTAGGATATTTATATGTCGATCGGTTATTCGAACACGGAAAATGGCCTCTCCAAGGGTGAGAAAAATTGTTTTTTCCCAAGGCAATTGTTTTGCATATGAAAAATCTACGATTTCGATGGCTGACAGGCCGAAAACAAGGGTATCTTAGCTTCCAAAAGTCCTGGTTTTCGGTGGCTAATAGTGCCATTTCAAAGCGTTGTAAGCCACCGAATGTCCTGAAACCTCGATTTTTGGTTTCGGGTTTCGGGTTTCGGGAAAACAGGCAATGGTCAAAATCTTTATGTTGGCCAAACCCCCGACTGCCTAAAACCTGAAATAGTGATGTGGCATTTTTGTAAAACCTTATTATAGCAATTTTATGTCGTTTATTGCATTATTTTCGCACCTACTCATGAGATATTCCTCCATGTGGCTTGATGCATGGTGCTTGAATGCTTGGTCTCAACCGATACACTTTCGACAGCTAATGGCATATGAAACCTGAGATTTAAGCTACCAAAAGTCTGCACTTTCGGTAGCTAAACACTATAATTTTTTTCCTCCTAAGCTACTGAAAGCCAAAATTTCAATATTTGTTCCAACACCTTGCAAAAAATGTGCCATTACACGTCCCGTAAGAATTTTAATAGAAACAACTACAAAATTTTGTAGCAAATATGGGCACATTGATGGGGGATCGAATGAATATTCTCCCATGGTAATTAGCCATATATTCATTATCTATTTTTATATTTTCGATTTTATATAAAATTATATATATTGTTTGAATATTTGTTATAGTACACATTAATTTTGCATGATTATTTGTAATTATAAAGTTAGAATTTCCCTCTAACTTTCTATAGAATATTGCACCAAGTAGTACTAGTAGAAATGATGTTGTACAAGATGAAGAACATGATCAAGCAAAGGAGGATCTCATGGAAGAAGATGATGGGACAAATCAAGTTAATGATCCCATGGAAGAAGATGATGGGACAAATCAAATGATCCAAGATTTGTTTGGTCAGTCGGATGAGG